>JANAVB010029818.1:8676816-8941816 GCA_029216955.1 Iris pallida | reverse complement strand
GACTCTTGCAATTTAGAAATAGATAGATTGACTCAGTTTGGTATCAGTATCGCACTATCGGTATTGGTATCGGTATCGCACTATCGGTCAAGGTTCACAATCGATATTGGAATCGGTTTCGGACTATTCCTATGAGTATTGGTATCGGCGATATCGGTAGTATCGGCGATATCGTATCGGAGTATCGGACTTTGGTATCGGAAAACAAATAATTATTAATAAATTATTTACATTTAAAAACATATATTTTATACATTTAGGCATAATTTTAAGTATTTCAGCGTTATTTCTTAGTAGTTTTGAAATTATATGAAATAGTAGTCACCCTTACCGATTGGTTTTGCCGAATTGACCGGAACAAAGACCCCCATAGTCGGTATCGGTCAATATTTGGTATCGGTCGGTATCGGATCGGAACATGCCAAACCGTATCGGTATCGGCCGTATCGGATTGGTATCGGCCGATACTTTAAACCATGCTATCGGTATCGAACTATCGGTATCGGTATCGGTATCGGTATCGCACTATCGGTATCGGTATCGTACTATCGGTATCGAACTATCGGTATCGAACTATCGGTATCGGTATCGGTATCGGTATCGCACTATCGGTATCGGTATCGGTATCGCACTATCGATATCGAACTATTAGTAACAACTGTATTTATATTTTTCTCTTCTCGAGCTAGAATACTAGCGGATCCACCAGTTACATGATTATATACTAATTCTGTTTAGTTTGTCTTACTATACAGATTTTTACATCTAATCTGTGATGGATCGTTATTTCGTTGATCGTACATGGATGTACAAACGACAACACGAGAGCAGAATAGGTGTAAGTGACGATTTTCAGGCAGGCGTGGAAGTGTTTCTTAAGTATGCCATGAGCAAAGCTCAGTTTATGGACGGTGACAAAATCAAGTGTCCATGTCGTAATTGTCGCAATAGACGTTACGAAGAAGTGGTGAGTGTAAGAGATCATTTGACCCGTAAGGGTTTCATACGTGATTACGGCCTATGGTCATCGCAAGGTGAACTATATGCCGAAAGACAGGTTGCGAATGCTGCTACTTATGCTTTTGATGATAATGCTGCAGCGAATTTTGTCGTCGATGACGACGAATGCTCCGTTGATTATGGAGACGAGAAGAACCTTGCACGAGATATGGTGTACGACGCGGCATGGCCTAATTTTGATCCAGAGGATCCTAATCCCGAGGCGAAGGAGTTCTATGATATGTTTCAGGATGCTGAAACTTCTTTATATCCTGGTTGTGATCCACATTCCGTACTGTCAATGACGATGCGATTGTTGAACATAAAGTCCGATTTTAACTTGCCACAAACTTGCTATGATCGGATTACACAACTAATGAAGGAGGTGTTACCGAAGGAATCAAAAGAGCTTCCAAAAAACTTCTACAAGTCGAAGATGATGGTACGACAACTGGGACTGGGGTACGACAAGATAGATTGTTGTCGCAACGGATGCATGTTGTACTACAAGGAGAACGAGGATGTAAAAAGTTGTCGCTTCTGTAATGCGGATCGTTACAAAGAAGTCAGGGGAAAAGGAAAGTCAACTAGAAAACAACGTCCTTACAAGTATATGCATTACTTGTCGATCACGAAGCGCTTGCAGAGGATGTATATGTCTCAGAATACAGCAGAACACATGACGTGGCACAACGAAGAACGCATAAAGGACGATGGAGAATTTTCATATCCTTCGGATGGAGAGGCGTGGAAATATTTCGATTTTTGCCATCCAGATTTTGCTGCAGAGCCCAGAAATGTACGCATGGGGCTATGTTCTGATGGATTCGCCCCTTTCG
This sequence comes from Iris pallida, assembly GCA_029216955.1. Taxonomy (NCBI): domain Eukaryota; kingdom Viridiplantae; phylum Streptophyta; class Magnoliopsida; order Asparagales; family Iridaceae; genus Iris; species Iris pallida. The sequence goes on along the minus strand of JANAVB010029818.1, from coordinate 8,939,978 downwards.
GGCAGTCGGGATCTCAATACTCCTGCTGGCCGGTCATTCTGACCCCTTACAATCTGCCACCATGGATGTGTATGAAGACTCCTTATATGTTCTTGACAGCTATCATACCGGGTCCCAAAAATTCGACGAAAAATATCGATATATATTTACAGCCGTTGGTGGATGAGCTAAAACAGCTGTGGGAGATCGGCGTCACGATGTATGATATTTCCAGGAAACAGAACTTTCAGATGAGAGCTTCACTGATGTGGACAATCAATGATTTTCCCGCATACGGTATGCTGTCGGGATGGAGTACTTACGACACCCTGTCTTGTCCGATATGCATACAAAATAGTAAGGCGTTCCGCCTTAAGCATGGAGGAAAATCTTCTTTTTTTGATTGTCATCATCAATTTCTGCCCGCGAGTCATCCTTGGTGAAAGAACAAGGACGCATTCAGAGCTGGAAAACAAAAATTTTCTCATCCGCCTGCCAGATTGTCGGGATACGATATTTGGAAAGATGTAAAGGATTTTCCCACTGCAATGGAAGATCCATCGAACAATCGTGTCGATGGGTTCGGACAAACCCATAATTGGACCAAACGGAGTATCTTCTGGGACTTGCCTTATTGGAAAGATAATCTTATAAGGCATAATCTTGATGTTATGCATATCGAAAAGAATGTGTTCGATAATGTCTTCAATACCGTCATGGACATTAAAGGAAAGACGAAGGACAATCCAAAAGTAAGACAAGACATTGCCGAGATATGCAAGCGTCTTTATCTGAACTTGATACAAAGGGGAGCTACTGGACAATTAAGTAAGCCGATAGCACAATACACATTGAGCAAGGAAGATAGATTAATAATCTGCAAGTGGGTATCTACTTTAAGATTTCCCGACGGCTATGTGTCGAATTTGTCTAGATGTGTTGACCTCAATGAACGCAAGCTAACGGGAATGAAGAGTCATGATTGCCACGTGTTTATGGAAAGATTACTGCCCATTGCTTTGAAAGAGTTGTTGCCTTCTGCTGTATGGGTTCCGTTGGCCGAACTATCAATATTTTTTAGGGATATTTGTTCAACTAAGTTGACTGTGCAACACATGGTTGAACTTGAGAAGAAGATTATCTTAACAATTTGCAAGTTGGAGAAAATATTTCCTCCTGGCTTCTTCGACAGCATGGAACATCTACCGATTCATCTAGCATACGAAGCCCGTGTCGGTACATCTGTTCAATATCGATGGATGTACCCATTTGAAAGGTACATAAATATCGATATAATTTAAGCTGAATTTCTATTTATTTTAAAATTCTTTCTTAATTCTCAAGATAATTTGTCTCTCTAGATACCTACACCATCTAAAGAAGAAAGTTGGCAACAAAGCTCATATAGAGGCTTCGATATGCGAAGCATATCTTATCGAAGAGGTTTCAAACTTCTGCTCCATTTATTTCGATACTCATGTTAAAACAAATCGAAATAGACCTCAAAGGAATGACGAGGACGTTGAGGATGGAGGAAGATTCAATGTAAGGGGCAAGCCTGTTGGGGCTAGTAAAAGACGGTGGTTGACAGACGACGAGTATGATGCCGCTCACCGATATGTCTTGTTAAACTGTGACATACAAGAAGTGAAAGATTTGGAGAAGTAAGTCAGTACACTTGCACTCGTTATAATCTCGAATTTGATGGAGTAAGTGACTACACTTATATATTCTTATTTTCTCTAATAGTGTATTTAGAGATGAAATCAAAATGAGGAGACCCGATATTACCGATGAGGGACTTCAAAGAGAGGTTGATTGTACATTTCCGTCATGGTTTCGCAAATACGTAAGTAACTGTGATTATAATTGAGATTATTAATATATAATCTGAAATATTTAAATTGTAAATATTTGTTTATAGGTTTTATTGCCTGAAATAACACTCACTCATGAGAGTGTTCGTTATCTGGCACTGGGACCGAAGAAGCAAATAAAGACTTGGCCAGGCTATGTCGTTAATGGCTTCAGGTTTAAGTCAACTCAGAATGCTATAAATGTCAAATTTATCAATGACGGCATCAATACCAAGGATTTCGGTATTTGCATAAGAGGCACCGTCTATGACGACGAGCCGGACTTTGACTATTATGGAGTGCTTCGGGATATTGTAGATTTACAATATACTGGCCCATATGATATGCATATTGTGATGTTCAAATGTGAGTGGTTCGATACGACACCAAATATCGGTTGGAGAATCGATAAACAATTTGGATTCGTCGATATAAATCATCGCAGGAGGTATAGAGAGTCCGATACATTTGCAATAGCAAATCAGGCTGTTCAAGTCTACTATACAAGCTACCCAAGGCGTCGTAGAGATCGATTTGACTGGTGGGCATTATGCAAGATTAAATCTAGAAATACATTCAACGTTGGAGACCCAGCATACCAAGAGGACCAGATCGAAAAGTCCTAATACTTGGGACAACACTCAGATACAATGGATGTTGAAGATATTGTTGAAGAAAATAGAGGGGAGGAAGTGGTTGATACACAAGACTTAGCTGTCAACCAGGGGAGAAAGAGGCGTCTTATCCCAAATTTTGAGGCAGAAAAAGAAGAAGAAGAAGAAGAAGAAGAAGAAGAAGAAGAAGAAGAAGAAGAAGAATTTGATGGGGATGAGGATACAGATAAAATCGACGATGAAGATAAGGATGAGGATGAGGATGAGGATGAGGATGAGGAGGATGATGATGAAGACGAGGCCGAGGATGAGAACGAAGACGATGATTAGGTTAAATATTGTTGTATAGTAAAAATACTTCCAATTACGTGAATTAAGTTTGACCTCATAAAAGCAATTACGTGAATTCATGTTTTTTTCATTCGATTATTTACTTATTGCAGATGGCACTCCTAGTCTTTTTCGTCGCGGCGGCACTCGTCTCCCTACTGGTGGTATGTATATTTTAGTTTAGTTTTTTATATCCATTTACACTTTCATATTGTTAATTATGTTTATGTGTTCTATTTACAGGTCATGATGGCTGGCCGTGGTCGTGGTGCTGGTCGTGGTGGTGGTGGTGGTGCGGATCGTGGTCGTGGTCGTGGTCGTGGTCGTACTGGTGCTGGTGGTCGTGGTCGTATTCAAAGTTTCCGGGATGTGACCCTATCGAGCGAGCCCGACCCGAAGAGTACCCCGGACACAGATGCATCCCGCCCTCGATCGACCACTTCATCGAGGCATCAGTCCGGATCTGCTAGCGAATCCGATCCGCTATCGGAACCACCAGCAGCGGATCCACCAGGGGATGCCCCAGTTACTGCACAGTGGGCCCCGGAGTACCCCCATACTCGGTTCCATCCGGTTACTGGGGAGTACATATGCGGACCCGCGGATCCTCCGACGGCACCAGAGAGGCCGAGAGGCGAGTTCCGACGAGAGCTATGGCCCGCGGGGACCTCGTAAGTAAATTAAGTTAATTTATTAAATTTCTTTCATTTATTCAAGTTAATAATCCAGTCGTTTCTTCTTTGTAGCTTTTTTCCGTTTAATGTTGGCAGGGCCCTTGGAGAAATTATCAGGGCTAACTTCCACGATCCCTACCTCAACTTTACGTCGGTGCCCCCAAACGTGCAGTACGTCTGGCTCGACGAGTTGAGGGTATATATCTATATTTTTTTGGTTAAGTCTATGTGATTCTTTAATCAACCATTTTGTAAATTACGTGATAATTGATTTTCTGTGTTAGAGAACGTACTGGTGGCCCCCCCATCGCGAGGAGGGGATCCGCAGGACCTACAGAAGCGCATGCTCGAAGAAGATACGGGTTATGATTCATGACCTAAAAATGGGGCATACGAGGCCGAATTTGATCCGGCAGGAGTATTATGAGGACCTCTTAGGCATGATGGATAACCCTGCGTACAAGAAGAATTCGGAGAAGGCGAAGGTGAACCGATCTGCCGCGGGCCTTCGACGGAATAGCGACGGAAATCCGTCTCCACGGCGACTGATAATCAGCCGCTAATCCGTCGCTCTATCTGGCGACCGCTTAGCGACGGATCATCCGTCGACATAGTTCTAGAAATGCATGATATTTTCAGAATCACGGCGACGGATAATCAGTCAGTAATCCGTCACTATAGCGATGCGGTCGCGACGTATTAGCGACTACTCTTCCGTCGCCATGGTGCTGAAAATGCCAAGCATTTCCAGAACCTGATCGACGGATAGTCCGTCAGAACACCGCCGCTAATCCGTCGTTAGCTACCGACGAATACCGACGGATTAGCAACTTCATGATACGATCTGATACGCTGTTACGACGGGTTACCGACGGAACTTTACGTCGCTATTGCCTACACATTTTAGTACTTAATAGTTGAAATGGACGAAAGTCCGTCGAAAATGCGTCGCTAATGCTTCGTATTGTGACGTCGACAATCCGTCGCTATTCCGTCATGTGACGACAACTTAGCGACGGACCGTTATTAGCGACGAGCTGATTGCCGACGGATTTTTTTGGCCAAAATTCGTCGGTTATCGGTCGCTAATAGTGATTACCGTCGGATTAGCGACGGATGTGGCCGTCGCTAAAACGATAAATTTTGGTAGTAGAAATCCAAACCCAATAAAACCTAAAAATAGTTGTACAGAAGTGTTCCCCATATGTGTACATGTCAGAGGGGGGTATGCGTGTCTAAACATTGGACATGAAGGTGTCCAAACAAAGAATAACAGAATATCAGTACATAACAGAAAACCAGTATCGTGCAATGGGGTCGGGTTAAATTGGACACGACACAGTGTGCCATTGGCCACGTGCTCGTGTCCACGTGGAGAGTAGGGGTAGGACTTCGTGTCTATCACCTTGAATTGAATTGGGTCCACAAGTCGTGTGTCCAAGATACTAAGGCATATCAGAGTCGAATTTACGATTGTGCACGCACAGTCCAAATCCCGTGCACGTGCGATTTCATGTCCGACATGCATCCAGCCGACACGAAATTTGAGGAGGGGCTTGTCAGTGGTTGCCCCCACCTCTGTGTCAAGTGGTTCGTGTCCAGGTGTCCAATTTGTGTAGGTATTTATGAAATGAATTTGTGCCTATTGGATAATTGTGTGTCCATCTTTGTAGAATTATTTCCAAATGGATATGAATTACTACTTGTGGAATCATTCTTGGATATATAATCATCGTCCTGATGATATGTGTGGTGTGTGGGATGAACACATAGCGGGAGTAGAGTAGTTCCTGCAGTTTGTTAAGGCGTTCCCTCAGTACATGGACGGCACCAAAATTAAGTATCTGTGTGTGAAATGTCATAACGTGAAATATTATCCAGAAGTGGAAGTGACTTATCATTTGTACTCGAGGGATTTCACGCCTAACTACTATCAGTGGACCGTACACGGAGAACTTGTGTCTTTAGCATCAGAGCCGGAGCCTTATGTTGAGCCGTATATGAATGCGGGACCTAATTTTTGTTTCAGATAATCATGCATACGACGACGGGTGCGTGAACATAGTTTTCGACGCTACGGGGCCTAGTTTCATTCATGATGCAGCTGAGGAGGCACCGAATGTCGATGCTGCAAAGTTCATGGAGTTGCTAGAGAATGCAAGGACTCCATTGTATCCTGGTTGTGAGGATCATTCACCGTTGGAGGTGGTTACAAGACTGTTGAGCATTAAGTTAGATTTTAACATGTTGCAAGAATGCTACAACCAAGTGTTGGAGTTGATTATAGAGATCTTGTCGGCGGGTGCTAAGTTACCTAAAGACTTCTACCGGTCTAATAGGATGGTGAGATCGCTCTGGATGGAATACGAAAAAATCGATTCTTGTCGCAATGGATACATGCTGTACTACAAAGACGATAAGGACACAGATGTGTACAGATTTTATGGTACTGATCGCTATAAAACAACTAGAACAGGAAGGTCTACCGGTACAAGAAGACCGACCGATTCAATGTACTACTTGCCTTTAACGCCGCGGTTGCAAAGATTATTTATGGTGAAAGAGACGGCCGAAAATATGAGTTGGCACATACGAGAACAGATTGAAGGAGTGTTGGATCACCCATCCGATGGAGAAGCGTGGAAGCACTTTGATCGAGTGTATCCTGATTTTGTTTCAGATTCGCGTAATGTCAGGTTGGGGCTATCTTCTGATGGTTTTACTCCTTTTGGTCTTTCGGGATCCCATTATTCGTGCTGGCCTGTGATTGTCACTCCGTATAATCTACCACCTTGGATGTGCATGAAGACTCAGTACATGTTTCTAACCGTTATAATTCCTGGTCCAAACATTTCCAAAAGGAATATTGATGTATACTTACAGCCTTTGATAGATGAGTTGAATCAGTTATGAGAAGTAGGCACTAACACGTACAATGTTTCCAGAAAGCAGAATTTTTAGATGAAGGCAACCCTTATGCGGACCATCAACGACTTTCCGGCCTATGAAATATTATCTGGATGGAGCACTCATGGCCGTCTTTTATATCCGTATTGCATGGACCGTACTAAGGCTTTCCACTTGAAAAACGGAGAAAAATCGTGCTTCTTTGATTGTCATCGACAATTTCTGCCAAAAGATCATCCGTTCAGAAGGAACAGGAATGCATTTCGTGTCGGCATTGTAGAGAAGGGTAATACACCGCCAAGGTGGTACGGAGCTACGATATAGGAGGAGGTTAGAGATTTTACAAGTGCTATCGAAGATCCTACAACTGGGTACAAGTGCAATGGATTTGGTAGAGATCATAACTGGACAAAGAGGAGCATATTATGGGATCTGCCATATTGGAGTACCAATCTGATCAGACAGAATCTTGATGTCATACATATTGAGAAGAATGTGTTTGATAACATAATTAATACTGTGATGGACATAAAGGAAAAAACAAAAGACAATCCCAAGGCCAGGTTGGACTTAGAAGAAATATGCAAACGCCCTGCGTTGCATTTGATAGAGGAGAATGGAAAACAGTTCATGCCGAAGTCAATTTTCTTACTGGACAAGGAGGATAAAGTGAGACTTTGTCGGTGGATCCAGGGACAAAAATTTCTAGATGGATATGTGTCAAATCTGAAAAGATGTGTCGATCCGAAGAAAAATAAATTGACGGGTATGAAGAGCCATGATTGTCAAGTATTCATGGAGAGGTTAATTTCGATTGCATTTCGAGAATTCTTACCGCAGGCAGTTTGGGATCCATTGACGGAGCTTAGCATATTCTTCAGGGATCTTTGTTCTAAGAAATTGTTCGTTGATCGTCTAAAAAAGCAAGAGAAGGATATTGCGGTAACACTGTGCAAGCTAGAGAGGATGTTTCCTCCTGGATTCTTTGACTCTATGGAGTATTTGCTGATTCATCTTTCCTATGAGGTACGTGTTGGTGGACCCGTCGAATATCGATGGATGTACCCGTTCGAGCGACATTTGAATCACCTAAAAAGAAATGTGAAAAATAAGGCACGGGTCGAGGGTTCTATTTGTGAAGCCTATGTTCATGTAACACCCATAGTTTGTATTATGTATTTTGGTATACGTGTACATATTTTGACTCATATTGTATGTCTTATTGCATGGTTTATTTTGGTATTTTATTTTGCTTGGTTCGGTTCGGTTTGCTTGGTTTGGCTTGGTTCGATTTTGTTGCATGTGAACCAACCCCCACCCACTCTCTTCCTTTATAAGCCACCTAACCACTCTCTCTCTCTTCCATTAATCCTCATAACTCTTCTTCTTCCTCACCATTACTCTCCACCTACCGAGAGAGAGAGAGAGAGAGAGAGAGAGCTTAGGCAAGTGCAACTTGCTTTATGGAGGAACTCAATTTTTATTGTTCCATTTTCTTCCTCACGAGATTCTAAGACACTTTAGTACTTAGCATTTTTAATTTCCATGGCTCATTTCATGTAGATCTATGCTTGTTGTATTTTCGAATTTCTTGGATTTTGATCTATTAAACCTTGTTATTCTCAAGTTTTAATGGTTCCATATTGTAGAGAATTTTTTTGCCCTATTTTGACCTATGAAAGTTCAGATTCTGACCTTAGATGAAGGATTATTGGAGCTTGGAAGCCATGGCTAGCTTCTATGGTTCTTTTTCTCGGAACAGTTGGAGAAGAAGAATAATGCTTGACTGCATGGCATTTTCATACGACAAGTCCTCTGCGGTCGCATAGACATCCCAGTCTTCATGCAGCCTTAGCCGCATGGCTTGAGTGACCTTAGCCGCATGGCTTTGCTCGACTTTTAGCCGCATTAACCTATTTTCCTTAGCCGCATGGCTTTGTTTCTCCTTGGCCGCATGAGCCCATCCCTTCCAGACCGCATAAAATCATTCCCCCTGGCCGCATGAGCTCTTTCTCCTTAGCCGCATAGCACTGCTTCCCCATTGCCGCATGGCTTAGCTTGACCTTGTCGCATGACCCTGTTCTCCTCGAGCCGCATGGCTCTTGGCAGTGCTTGCCGCATGAGCTCGTTTCCACTCCCCTCAGCCGTATGACGTTGGTTCCCCGAGCCGTATGAGCTTGTTCCCCCACTGGCACATATATGCCCATTTCCTCCATTGCCGCATGAGACCCTCATCTATTGTCGCATGACCCTCATCCACCTTGCCGCATGAGCCTGTATTCCCAGAGCCGCCTGAGCTTGTTCCCCGAGCCGCATGAGACCCTCTTCCTTGTCTCATGGCTCTTTCCATAGCCCTTGTACCCCTTTTATTATGTTGGGTTGTTATTTTATGCTCATGTTTCATGACCCTCTGTGTAACTTGGGTCCCTCGATAGAATGCTTGTACCATATAAATTCTGTACCTGTTCTATGAACACGACAGTGGCCCGTTGTGGCGCACTCACGACAAGAATGATTGACAAGTAACATGACACGACAGTAGCCCGTTGTGGCACACTCACGACAAGAATGATTGACAAGTAACATGGCATGATAGTGGCCCATCGTGGCGCACTCTTGATAAGTAAACATGACATGATATACCTCGATAGGCTGTTGCGACTGCTACCACGACATGACAAAAATAAATGGCCTGGATACCGTGGGCGATTGTGTTTGTACAAATGAACCAGTATTGTCTTGTATCATGTCTAGGACGGGGACCCCTGAGTACCACGGTCAGGGATACCTACTGAAATTGACTAAGGCCAATAACTAGAATAATCCAGTAGTCATGAAGAGATTTCCAGCTACAAGCAATTCCGTTATCTGGGCGCACAAGTGGACTTGTAGCCTGCCGACGAGTAGGGCACATTTTCAGCACACTGTCATGTGTTGCACCCTTCATGAACGGATATTCGACCTGGATGGTCTACAGGGCTTGTGGCGGTTGGAATATCTCATTGCATCTTGCTAGTAACTAGGCCTGTGATAACCCTAGTTAGTTAAAGTATCAAGTCGTACTTATTGATTGGCCGTGATTGATTGGATGGAGTCTAACTCAGTCTAGTCTTATCCTGATCCTGTACAAGATTGTTACATGACCTGATTGCTTGTGCTTTACCTTATCGATAAATGGTGGAAACCAAGTTTCGTTCAGATTGTGAGACTCGTCTTACAGTATCGATATTTATATACGGATACGTATTTTGTATTGTATTTCGTATTTTCTTGATTTTCGGAATGCTTCAAATTTTTTCTCAAATTATAGATTTTCTCCCTGATCGGAATACCGACGGTGTACCGGTGTATACCGACGACATACCATCCGGACAGATTTTCCATATTTTAGATATTTTTGATTTATGATATTTTTATGAATAGTATTTCTGATATTTTCATGAATAGTGTTTCTGATATTTTCGTGAATAGTATTTAGATATTTTGATGAATAGTATTTAGATATTTTCGGGAATAGTGTAGATGCATTCTATTATCCAATGGACAATCGGTTTTCTTTCAATGGCTAGGATTGATCTAGATTTTGACATGGATCACGATCCAACGGTCATGATTAATTCACCCCTTCTATATATATCTTATGAGTTTCTCTCTCCTCTCTTTTTTTTCCTTCTCCATTTCCTCTACACTCTCTTCCCTCTTTCTCAAGCTTAGGAAGGCTTGGCCATGAGGCCTAGAGTGTGGTTTTGTGCCCCTCTTGGTGGTGGAGTAGAAGATTAGGCTTGGAACTTAACCCTAGGCAAGTACATCTTGCTCAAAAGTGACATGACCATGCTAAAATTTTGTTTTCCATAAAAATTAAAGTTTTATTGTTCTATAATATGCTTCTCTAAATTGTTAACATCTTTAGTATATAAAACTTTTGGTTTTGATCGGTAGAATTACGTAGATCTGAGTTTCTAGAGGTAATTTTTGAGTGTTTTGAGGTATTGATCTATCAAATGCTTTAATTTATGAAAACTAATACTTCCATCTTGTAGAAAATTCAATTTTATGCAATTTTGACTTTTGAAAATTCGAATTTCGATTTAAAGTAAAGTTTTTATGGCCGAAATAAGTTTTGGCAAAAATTTGGATTTTGTTGCTGTTTGAAAAATTGGTATACCGACGGTGTGCCGGTGTATACCGAAGGTATGCCGATTTTTGCACCAGAAACTTTCTGTCTTTAGGCCGAAATACCGTCGGTATGCCGTCGTATACCGCCGGTATGCCGTTTTATGCCGGTTTAGGCTGAATTGAGCTATTTTTGCCCCTTTTTTTTACCGTTTTTGATATTTTTCTCGATTGTAATGGACTCTTAACATGATTATATGATCTTGTATAGTTAGAGAATGATTGTACACCCTATATACACTTGACTCTCTCATGTTCAATTATTATTCTATGACAAGTACTCACTTTTTAATTATTCATTCTCACATGCCAGGATATGTCTTTCCTTTCGATTCTTTCTTATATACTACCATAGTTGTTGCCATGTCTTCTTTGCTTACTAGATAGTGGCCCGTCGTGGCGCACTCATGATACATGTCCTTCTTTGCTTACATGATAGTGGCCTGTCATGGCGCACTCCCTTATTTCTCTATAGTGGCTCGTAGTAGCGCACTCATGACTTGATTTTCTTATTGATTTCTTGACCCGAGATATGAGTACATGTTCTTTCTTGACACCGTGGATATAGCTTGTTGAATGTTTAATCTATTGTATCTTGGCACTGGACAATCGAGTGTGAGTATTGTTCTGTGTATCACGTGATGTTAGTACAGAAATGTTCGTAAGTGATAACTTATGATTTACTCGTACATGGCACACGTCATCTTAAGAAATTCTTGAGTGTCCATGACTTGAGAATTTGACATGAATATGATAAGGTAAATGACTAGTAAATTCAAGTAGATCATTGTAGGAGGAAATTCGCACTACCAACCCCGAGTTCCAAGGGCCCCATGAGGCGTGGCTCAACCCTGCTAGGCAAAGGCTCCATGACCTACCAAGTTTACGTGTATTGATATACGATCGAGTCACATGTCGTGCCGGGTTACGGCACGGTCAGTTATATATGTTATATGATACGATCGAGTCACATGTCGTGCCGGGTTGCGGCACAGTCAGTTATATGTTTTCTTTTACAAGTATATGATATGGTTGTTCATGTTACAAGTCAAGACACGTTTCATCTGCCAGCAGTCTTGTTGGACAATAGATGTATACTCGTACCCCTGGACATCCGGGTAACTGCAGTCAGGTAGTTGCTAAAATCCTCAACTTACATACTAGTAATTAGGATTGTGATAACCCTAGCTAGTTAATGATAGCAAGCCGTAGGTAATAATTGGCCGTGCACTTTAGGTTGTGCATTACTTTATATGCTCTTATGTCGATGAATGGCCAGAGGCTAAGTTCTGCTAGAGAAAAGATCTGCAACCCTGGGCCTTATTTGGTTTAAGGGTTGTGGCTCCAATTTCCAGTAGTTCCTAAGTCCCTTGTTGCTCATTGGCTTATTGTTCTCTATTGCTATATGGTTCAGTATTCCCATTCAGTCATTTATATTCTCGAGATACGTGCATTGGTACCGTACTAGTCTCGACCCATATTTATTTATTTCTGTCATTATGTTGTGTTGTTGTTGGACTTTGTCGTTCACCTCGAGCCTTCCTTGTGGTACTTGCTATTTGGGGTCTGACCCCACTGGTTTTGCATGGCCAGGTTCCATAGTTGATTACGAGGATCTACCGTCTTTTCCTTCGGATGGTTCGCACTCAGAGGACCGACATGGATTAGCGAGTGGGTTACCTTTATTTCCCACTTTATCTTGGACTTTCATTTGTGGTGTATTAGCCAAGGACATATGTTAGTCCTTGTTTCTGGGTTTGTTCCCTCCGTCTTAGTACGACGTAGATGTATATTCTGGACAGCTGCTAGTTGTACATTTACGTACCTTTTGTATAGTCAGTTGATATATCTTTTATTATGTCAGCTCTCATGATTATGTATGTACTTGTGTTTGGGACGCCTTACCCATCTCATATATGATTTACTCTTTATTGCTTCTTATGTTGATTGGATTGAGATAGGATTTGTTCGACCTTAGGAGTCGTCAGTGGCATGCTAGAGTCCACCCACTTGTCTTCTAGACAGCTTCGACCGTATCTCGATGTATTGGCGTACTCTGATATACGTAGCTGGCTTTGTTTCGCCCCCGATCTCTAGTATTCTGGTTCTGGGGCATGACAGGGTTTTTTGGTGGCCCATGCAGGTCTTTCTTCAGACTTGTGGGGGATTCAACTTGTTAGAATCTCAATCCTATATTTGTCTTCTTTTGATCTCCTCTTGCTGATCGCATCATCTCGTTTTCCTTGAACTGTGAACATGCTTGATATGTCTTTGCTCTATTCATGTCCCTTTTGATATCACGTGTCCTTATCATTCGGGGACACCCAACCTTCTTATCTATTTCTTTCGAGGATTTTATTGCTCCGTCTTCTTCCTTGGTTCGGGCAGTATGTCGGCATCAGATCCCGCCTCCACAGAGTCAGGTACCAGTACCATCTCAGCATCTGGTGGCAGCTCAGTTCGCTAAACTCTAGTCAGTTCAGCTAATAAAGTCAGCCCGATCCCATGTTCAGCACCTCCTTCCGACGCGGTCTCAGCAGATTTAATGTCAGCATCTGGCACAGTTTGCCCAGGTCTAGTAAGTCAGATAAAATCAGCAGCAGGTAAGAGCAGCAGTCCCGATGCATAGACAGAGAGAGTTTGCTATCATTGAGCAGATTTTGGTTGAGGGCAGTCAGATTGTTAGTAAGCTTCTGAGGTGTTCCTTCAGTTATTCTTATTCTTGGGTTCCGTTGACGGCCTTGTATTCCATTCATACCCGGAATGCGATGGTCGACTTGACATATTCGATGAGTGAACGCGAGTTTCTGGTACCTCTCATCTGCCTCCGTATCTCGTGATACACGATATCTATCATATATCCTGACTACGTAGGTGCGTCCTAGATTAGAGTCATGTCTTCGACTGAGTCGTTGGGACCGACTTACTTCAAAACTTGACCCTTGTCCACTTTGTGAGTCAGCGTAGGCAAGCGAGGACGAATCCCTACTCAACTGACTCAGGGGTATATTATTCCATATGCCTCATTTTCTTTTATTATATATGTATGTATTTATTATTTTCCGCATTTATTTAAATTCTGTAACACAAATATCACTTGTACACGGGATGTTTTCTTTCGATGTGTTATGATTTTACACTGTTTCAGCATGTGTATTTTTGTTCGGCTGGCTTTAGGAAATTTCGAGGACGGAATTTTTCTAAGTTGCGGAGAGTTGTGAGACTCGTCTCACAGTATCTGTATTTATATACGGATACGTATTTTGTATTGTATTTCGTATTTTCTTGATTTTTGGAATGCTTCAAAAAATTTCCCAAATTATAGATTTTCTCCCTGATCGGAATACCGACGGTGTACCGGTGTATACCGACGGCATACCATCCAGACAGATTTTCTATATTTTAGATGTTTTCGATTTATGATATTTTCATGAATAGTATTTCTGATATTTTCATGAATAGTGTTTCTGATATTTTCGTGAATAGTATTTAGATATTTTGATGAATAGTATTTAGATATTTTCGGGAATAGTGTAGATGCATTCTATTATCCAATGGACAATTGGTTTTCTTTCAATGGCTAGGATTGATCTAGATTTTGACATGGATCACGATCCAATGGTCACGATTAATTCACCCCTTCTATATATATCCTATGAGTTTCCCTCTCCTCTCTTTTCTTTCCTTCTCCATTTCTTCTTCACTCTCTTCCCTCTTCCTCAAGCTTAGGAAGGCTTGGCCTTGAGGCCTAGAGTGTGGTTTCGTGCCCCTCTTGGTGGTGGAGTAGAAGATTAGGCTTGGAACTTAACCCTAGACAAGTACATCTTGCTCAAAAGTGACATGACCATGCTAAAATTTTATTTTTCATAAAAATTAAAATTTTATTGTTCTATAATATGTTCCTCTAAATTGTTAACATCTTTAGTATATAAAACTTTTGGTTTTGATCGGTAGAATTACGTAGATCTGAGTTTTTAGAGGTAATTTTTGAGTATTTTGAGGTATTGATCTATCAAATGCTTTAATTTGTGAAAACTAATACTTTCATGTTGTAGGAAATTCAATTTTATGCAATTTTGACTTTTAAAAATCTGAATTTTGATTTAAAATAAAGTTTTTATGGCCGAAACAAGTTTTGGCAAAAATCTGGATTTTGTAGCTGTTTGAAAAATTGGTATACCGACGGTATGCCGGTGTATACCAAAGGTATGCCGATTTTTGCACCAGAACCTTTCTGTCTTTAGGCCGAAATACCACCGGTATGCCGCCGCATACCGTCGGTATGCCGTTTTAGGCTGAATTGAGCTATTTTTCCCGTTTTTGACCGTTTTTGATATTTTCTCGATTGTAATGGACTCTTAACATGATTAGATGACCTTGTATAGTTAGAGAATGATTGTACACCCTATATACACTTGACTCTCTCATGTTCAATTATTATTCTATGACAAGTACTCACTTTTTAATTATTTATTCTCACATGCCATGATATGTCTTTCCTTTCAATTCTTTCTTATATGCTACCATAGTTGTTGCCATGTCTTCTTTGCTTACTAGATAGTGGCCCGTCGTGGCGCACTCATGATACATGTCCTTCTTTGCTTATATGATAGTGGCCTGTCATGGTGCACTCCCTTATTTCTCTATAGTGGCTCGTAGTAGCGCACTCATGACTTGATTTTCTTATTGATTTCTAGACCCGAGATATGAGTACATTTCTTTCTTGACACCGTGGATATAGCTTATTGAATATTTCATCTATTGCATCTTGGCACTGGACAATCGAGTGTGAGTATTGTTTCGTGTATCACGTGATGTTAGTACGGGAATGTTCGTAAGTGATAACTTACGATTTACTCGTACATGGCACATGTCATCTTAGGAAATTCTTGAGTGTCCACGACTTGAGAATTTGACATGAATATGATAAGGTAAATGACTAGTAAATTCAATTAGATCATTGTAGGAGAAAATTCGCACTACCAACCCCGAGCTCCAAGGGCCCCATGAGGCGTGGCTCAAACCTGCTAGGCAAGGGCTCCATGACCTACCAAGTTTGCGTGTATTGATATAAGATCGAGTCACTTGTCGTGCCGGGTTGCGGAACAGTCCGTTATATATGTTATATGATACGATCGAGTCACATGTCGTGCCGGATTGCGGCACAGTCAGTTATATGTTTTCTTTTACAAGTATATGATATGGTTGTTCATGTTACAAGTCAAGACACGTTTCATCTGCCACAGTCTTGTTGGACAATAGATGTATACTCGTACCCCTGGACATCCGGGTATCTGCAGTCAGGTAGTTGCTAAAATCCTCAACTTACATACTAGTAATTAGGATTGTGATAACCCTAGCTAGTTAATGATAGCAAGCCGTAGGTAATAATTGGCCGTGCACTTTAGGTTGTGCATTACTTTATATGCTCTTATGTCGATGAATGGCCAGAGGCTAAGTTCTGATAGAGAAAAGATCTGCAACCCTGGGCCTTGTTTGGTTTAAGGGTTGTGGCTCCGATTTCTAGTAGTTCCTAAGTCCCTTGTTGCTCATTGGCTTATTGTTCTCTATTGCTATATGGTTCAGTATTCCCATTCAGTCATTTATATTCTCGAGATACGTGCATTGGTACCGCACTAGTCTCGACCCATATTTATTTATTTCTGTTATTATGTTGTTGTGTTGTTATTGGACTTTGTCGTTCACCTCGAGCCTTTCTTATGGTACTTGTTATTTGGGGTCTGACCCTACTGGTTTTGCATGGACAGGTTCCATAGTTGATCACGAGGATCTACCGTCTTCTCCTCCGAATGGTTTTGTCACTACCACATTTCTAGTTTGAGGATATTTTTGTCACTTTTGGGGTTATTTGATCTTATTATAATTTATTTGAATTTATGGGAATTTTTAGAATTTATTTTGGAATTATTGAATGATGGTTGACTAGGTTGACTTTGACTAGCATTGACCTTGGTAGACTAACCTAGGAGCTAACCCTAGTTGTGTTTGGACTTGGTTAGGTCATGCAACCCTAGTTAGACTAGAGTTGACCTATGGTTTAGTCATTTAACTCAAGTTAGAATAGATAAGTCATAAGCCATGACTTATGGTTGAACCATTAATTAACAACTTGGCACATAGGAGCCCAAAGCCCAACCCACTAGCTAAACCCCAATCCATAGTTGGCCGGCCACCACACCCACATTGGGATTCCCACCCTATAAATACCCTCTTCCGTTAGGGCTAGCCTCTTTAGGAAAGTCTCATTTAGAAAGAGAGGTATGTACAACTTCATTAATTCATAGAAATTCCAAATAAATTCCTTTTTAATCCAAACAAATTGCAATAGGTTCTAATTAGTGTTTTCTTGCTGTTGGTATATGTTATACTCAGTTTCATAGCAATTTGGAAAAGTTGGGTGGCTTTTGGGGATCCCCTTTGAAGGAGCTTTTTGTGTTGAAGAACACACATAGGTAAATTCCTATCCACCCATTAAAATTAGGTTTTCTTTGCATAAATACCTAGCCCTAGGTGTCCTGGTCCTATAGGAATAGATTTTGTCTAATTTTGTGTCCTGTACGTGTCCGTATCGGACACGTATCAGTGTTGTGCGCAGGTGTTCGATGAAATGCCCCAAAGGGCATTTCGATTTGTTTTTGTGAAAGTTTTTGAATAGAAAATGTTGTTCTGATGTGGCCTACATAATTCTAGTGTCCTGAGTTTGATTTGGTGTCGTGTCGAGTCGTTTTGGGACACGTACACATGCGGGTGGACGCGCGCGCGCGAGCTGTGCGCTGTCCTGCTACTTGGGGGCATTTTCTCTGTGGACACGGCGACTCGACACAAACCACTTGACACGTGGCTTGGGGCATTGACTGACACCACGTGTGTCAAGTCTCATGTGTCCCCGTGTCGTGTCGAGCGAGCACGAGCTCGTGCACCGATTTTCTACTACACGTGCACAGTCAGTTTTTGGGTTCTGACACGGCTTGTTAAGTCAGGACACGACACACTAGGACCTAATACAGGGTGACACAAACCTAGGTGGACACTAGGCGAACCACCCTGCACGAGAACACGACCCCATAAGTGTCGTGTCGGGTGCACGACACGCGTGCACTTGTGCACGAGACAGTGCACTGTACAGTATCTGTGTGCTCGATTTGTGTTTGTTTGTATGTGGACACATCGTGTCACATTGTGGTGGACACGAAACACTCTCTGAGACACAAACACATTATTGTTTATCATTACCAATTGTTTGTTTTACATTTTAACAAGTTTTTATACATCAATTTCTCATTACCCTAAAATTCCTGATACATGTCTATTCTCAGTTTTTTTCCAGTTTTTAATTTGGTTTTTAGCAATCATTTTAGTTAGATTAAATATTGTTAATTGCAAGTTTTATATCTTAATATTGTTCTCCTATAAGAAATCTACCTGTGTGCAAATTTGGGAGGATTTTGGTTATGTTTTGATTTCGAAATTAAGATTTAATGTATGGACTGTTTTCAAAAGTCTGAAACATGTAACCTGAGATAATATGGGTTAAACTGATTTGATTTCCCTTTCTTTTTACTGAGTTAAGTTGAAATCTGTAATATGCTAAACCTGGGACTGTTTGATGTTGAACCTAAACTGAGTACATTGTGTATTGTATTGAGTTCTTCCCTAAATTTTCTAAAACTGAAATGGGTTGGTCACTTCACTGTTTCCTGTGCATTGTTTTCCCTCATGCCTAACACACACTTCACTGTTCCTGTGCAACACATTTTTCACTCACTCACATTAGCAAATACACACACACACACACACTCAATTTCTGTCACACACAGGTTTTCCCTCATATAAACACATACACATTCCTCCTATCAAACACACACATATGAAATTCACTACCACACAATTAAACACACACACACTCATGAAGTCCCACACACACACAAAATCTGGGTTTTTCCCTCTGTTTTTCCTGTCACACAATTCCTCACTACACTCTCACACACACACACATGACACTATCACTGTTATACCTATGTGACACATGCCTACACATATCTATATCTCTATGCTTATGTGTATGTACATATATATATATATATATATATATATATATATATATATATATATATATATATATATATATATATATATATATATAAATATATTATCTAACTTGTGTAATGTAATATATATATATATATATATATATATATATATATATATATATATATATATATATATATGTGAAATATGTGGTGTGATAGTGTGATATGAGGTAGAGATTTCATTGGCCTAGGTAGAATAGCCTATGGCATGCAGTGTGATACACTTGTGTATCACTAGGCTATTGTGACTGGTATAGTATTGGTTAGTTGACCTAGATTGACTTGTTAAGCCTAGGTTTGACCAACCTAGACTTGTTGACCCTATTTGACCTAACTTGGACTAGTTTGACCTAGTTTAGCCTTGTTTGACCTAGTTTGACTTCTAGGGTTGACCAGAGTTGACCAATAGTTAACTTTGGCCTAGTTTGACCTAGATTCATGTAGAGTGCATAGTAGAACTTCATTTTACCATTCTGGACTTGTTATGACTTGTGCTGTTCTAAATAGGAGCCAGACACCACTCCTCGGACAGTATATTTTAGTTGGACACTCAGATACCAGGCGAGTACATTCTCTGATCATTTTATATCCTGTTTAGAATTATCTTCCTGCTTTAAATTACTTTACTTGATACTGTCACGTTGGTCACACGGATTAGTACTATATGGATCCCTTCTTGAGATGTTATCCCCTCATGGAGCATCGTATACTACATGTTCTGTGCGTTTCACTTACATGGTGTATCACTATGCTCTACGATTTATTGATCACTTGTGACATGTACTCTCATGATCACATAGTCTTCTTTGAATCACCTATTTATGGGCATTCCCAGATCACCCATTTATGGGCCCTCCATGTATCACCCCTTGTGGGCCTTTGCATGGAATCATAACATAACCTGGTTGGATCCTTGTGTATTGATTGGGGGTACGGGGGAGTAGAAGTAGACATGTGAATAATATCCAAGTAGTATCTTACCTGATCACCTCCTTAGTGTCTCATCAGAATCTCCTATGTCATTCACATATTTATATTGTACTCTGACTCACTAGCCACTGATAGTTCTCTATTTACAGTATATATATTTCCATTACAGCTTTCTCTGTTTACATCCTGTACTTTCTTTCAGTTCTTGTATCTTACTTTACTGCATGATTATATTTTCTAACCTGCTATGATCTGTTGAGATGTATTGTACTCGCTCCTGTCCTGACTGGACCTGTTGAAAATATTACAGAGGACGAGGAGGAGGCCGGTGTGGATACCTTTTACGGTGCTACCTTAGATGAGATGTTGGACCTCGACCAGCAGCAGGTCCCACTAGCAGTGGATGACACACCTCTAGACTAGGATGTTTCATTTACATTACTCTCTGGATGATTGTATATATTTGATACTCGGGATATGTATTTATCTTAGACACTTAGACTCTCTGGTTGTACTTGTGGATTTCCTTTCTTTTCAGCAGTATTATCTATATATCCTTCTATCTTATCTTCTGCCTTAGTTGTGATTGAGTTTACTTTCTGCTATGTCACTCCCATTCGGGGAGTATAAACTGTTTAGTATTATATTGTTAGCTGTTGTGACCTAGGACAGCGTTCTACTGCCGACACTGCGACGTAGGCTGGATGTACCCACTTCTCGTGCCCTTACTCTAGGGTGCGGGTCGTGACAGGTTCGCACTCAGAGGACCGACATGGATTAGCGAGTGGGTTACCTTTATTTCCCACTTTATCTTGTACTTTCATTTGTGGTGTATTAGCCAAGGACATATGTTAGTCCTTGTTTCTGGGTTTGTTCCCTCCGTCTTAGTATGGCGTGGATGTATATTCTGGACAGCTGCTAGTTGTACATTTACGTACCTTTTGTATAGTCAGTTGATATATCTTTTATTATGTCAGCTCTCATGATTATATATGTACTTGTGTTTGGGACGCCTTACCCATCTCATATATGATTTACTCTTTATTGCTTCTTATGTTGATTGGATTGAGATAAGATTTGTTCGACCTTAGGAGTCGTCAGTGGCATGCTAGAGTCCACCCACTTGTCTTCTAGACAGCTTTGACCGTATCTCGGTGTATTGGCGTACTCTGATATTCGTAGCTGAATTTGTTTCGTCCTTGATCTCCAGTATTCTGGTTCTGGGGCGTGACACAGATGAAGGGTTACAACCCCGGTCCTTGTTTGGTTTAAGGGTTGTAACCTGGATATCTGAATAGTCCCATGGTTATCTCATCGTATATCCTCATGATTTTTCCATATCTCTAGTCTTTTATTATGTTATTATGTTTTATGCTAATTGCTGGTTTTAGTTCTTAAGTGAAGCCTCCTTTATGGCACTTGCTCTTTCTGGGATCAGACCCAGCTGGTTTTGCATGGCCAGATATCGGAGCAGCTCCAGAGGATCTACCTACTTTCCAGCCAGATGGTGACCACCAGGCGTAACCCTGGCAACGAGTGGATTTTATTTTGCCCTCACACTCTATTGTAAAAATATTCTTTTGAGGCGTTTAGCCGACGAACACGTGTTAGCTCGATTGCACTTTACTTACTGCCTGCCTACGGGCTGTAACATGATTGACAAATCCTAGGGTTGATCATGTATGACTAAAACTCTTGCTAGTCTTCACATTTTGTACGACTAGCTTCATGATCATCCAAATATGTAATGTATGGAACGCCTTACTATTGTATATTTGATGCTCTAACATCTTGTAACTGCTATTTCTTGTACGAGATTGAGGCAATAGTCTTGTTCATGACCATAAAAGACTGATGGCTTGTAGTTAATGTCACGACCCGCACCCTAGAGTAATGGCACGAGACGTGGTTACGTCCAGCCTACGCCGCAGTGTTGGCGGTAGAACGCTGTCCTAGGTCAACACACATCTAACAATATATATATCTAAACAGTTTATACTCCCCGAATGGGGGTAACATAGCAGTAATAACTCAATTACAACTAAGGAAGAGATAGCATGATATAAAATAGAACTCAAGAAAATAAATAGATGAAAAGTAGTCTAAGATAATCCCACCAATATCCAGAAGTACATGGTCTCAGATACAGAATGAAAGAATATATACAACTCAGAACTCAGAATAAAGTCTAGCTAAAACATGTCTCAAGACTACATAAAAGAAGATAAGCCTAACTAATCTAGTCTAGGCAATCGGGGTGATATCCTCAGCTAGAGCTGGGTTCTCCTGAGGGTCCAGCTCGCAGGTGTCATCTAAGGCTGCCCCGTAGAAAGTGTCCAGGCAGGCCTCCTCCTTGTCCTCTGTAATATTTTAACAGGTCCAGTCAGGACAGGAGCGAGTACAGTACATCTCAACAGTTCATAGCAGGTTAGAAAATATAATCCTGCAGTAAAGTAAGATACAAGTACTAAAATAAGTGCAGTATGTAAACAGAGAGAGAAAGCTGTAATAAAAGTATCTACTATAAATAGAGAACTAACATGTGGCTAGTGAGTCAGAGTACAACATGGATATGTAAATGGCATAGGATGATTCTGATGCTACACTATGAAATAATTCTGATGCTACACTACTGGTGTATTATTCACATGTCCACTTCTACTCCCCCGTACCCCCAATCAATACACAAGGATCCAACCAAGTTATGTTATGATTCCATGCACAGGCCCCCGAAGGGTGGTACATGGATGTCCCATAAATGGGGATTCTAGGAGACCCAATGTATGGGATATGGATTCAAGGAAGACTCTGTGATCATAAGAGTATATGTCACAAGTAATCAGTGAACCAATGAAGCATAGTGATACGCCATGTAAGTGAAACGCACAGAACATGTAGTACCCGATGCTCCCTAAGGATAACATCTCAAGAAGGGATCCATATAGTAACAATCCGTGTGACCAACGTGACAGTACAAGTAAAGTAATCTACTGCAGGAAATAATTCTAAGCAGGATATGAAATGATCAGAGAATATACTCGCCTGGTATCTGAGTGTCCAATATGAAAATACTATCCGAGGAGGGGTGTCTGGCTCCTAATCAGAACAGTACAAGTCACAACAAGTCCAAAATGGTATAATGAAGTCCTACTATGCATTCTACATGATTCTAGGTCAATCTAGGCCAAAGTCAACTCTTGGTCAACTCTGGTCAACCCTAGAAGTCAAACTAGGTCAACCAAGTCTAAATTAGGTCAAACTAGTCTACACTAGACTATATTAGCCTAATACTAGGTCACTCAACCAACACTAGCTAGGTGCCCATATACCTATACATAGGTATAGGCACAACACATATCATGGTTATATATATATATATATATATATATATATATATATATATAATGTGATGTGTTGTTCCTAATAGTTGCACTATAACCTAAGGTAGGTATGTGATGTGTGTATATATATATATATATATATATATATATATATATATATATATATATATATATAGGCTTAATATATATACATACATTATGTATTGTAAACAAACCTATATATCAACCTATAAACAGGAGGAATAGGAAAAGAGAGAGAGAGTGTGTATGTGTGTGTAATGTGAGTGATGAGGGGTGAGGCATACATGAAAGGGCTGAGTGTGTATGTGGGATGAGTGATGTGTGTGAGTGAACCATGCATTAGCAGGAAGAAGGAAAATGAAATCTGGAACAAAGAACAGTGGCATGGGATGAGTGAGTGATGTGTTAAACTCAGTGATTCTCATAATTGTGCAAAAGTGTGTTAGCATAAATGTGTATAGATAGGGATCATTGTGTACAAATTCTCAGATTGTGTGAGTGTCATATATGTGTGTACATGAGTGTCTTAGATTCAGTTTTTCATGTGTGTGGATGGTGTTAATCTCAGGTTTAAGGCCACAGAAGAAATTCTCAGATTTTAATATCAAAAGCTAAAATCCAGATTTCAGTCAAAACATTCTAACTGCACAGGAAAAGGAAAACCAATCAAGACTCATAAACTGAGTTTGATTCAGTTTCAAACCCTACTAGAATCTCAGGTTTTTCCAACCCAAACTACAACCAAACAGTCCCAATTTGATTTCAATATCTCACCAAATCAACACAAAACTGATACACACCTAGGTCACATATAGGGGAACATGTTTAGGATCTAAAACCCAGTATTAATCATCATTCAAAGGCTAAAACATCAGACAAATTCCTGTATGAAAACTGGACATTCTCAGGAAAAGTATGTATCAGAGTTTGGAAAGGAATGAGAATTCGAAGGCCAAAAAAGAATTTTGAAAACTTAAATCCTGTGCCAATCTTAACCCTAATATGTAGGTTAACTCCCAGATACACATAGGTGTACAAGCAATCGATTTAAACCCACAAAATAGGTTAACAATCATCAATTACCTCAGCACACCCCAACTGTCAGAACATGCATCAGAAAATGAGAAATGATAAATTTGAATTAGAAATAGTAGCTAATTTACAAATCAATAGGTTGGTAATATAATTACATGCTGTGTACGTGTCCCAGGGTCCATCACGTGTCCATACATACGACACAACCGTGTCGAACATGAAAAAAAACCCAATATCAGACACAACAGTGCACTGTTCAGTGCACTACCTCGTGCATACGTGCACTCATGTCGTGTACACGACACAGGACACTACTGTGTCTCGTGGTCATCCACATAGATAGCCCACCTATAGGGCTATCTTATAGGCCAACTGGCCAGTGTCCAACCCGTGTCAGTGTCGGATACGAGAGTCGTATCAGAGCTAGAAACTAACAGTGCACTGTCGAGTGAAATCCACGTGCGACGAAGATTTCTCCCCCGACACGCCACGTGGGCACATGAGACTTGACACATGGCGTGTCAGTCGGTGCCCCATGGCTCGTGTCAAGTTCCACGTGTCCTGGTTGCGTGTCGTGTCCACCAAAGCCCCCGAACAGCAGGGGATCCAATCCCGAGCGCGCGCGCGTGTCCACGCGTGTCCGCGTGCCTTCCTAGGCCTGACATAACACGAAAACCAAACACAAACACTAGAAAACCACAGGCAAGATCAAAACCCTAATTCCTATTCAAAAAGTTTCCATAAAACCAAACGAAATGCCCTCAGTGGCATTTCGACAAACACCTAAGTACCACCTCTGGTACGTGTCCAAATGGACACGAAACTTACGAAACCTAACACGACACCAATGCAGACACTTAGGGGACCCCTAGGGCTTCCTAATTATGAAAAGAAATCAAAGTTTCATGGAGAAATGAGAAAATTACCTATGGATGAACTTTCAAGAAAAATCCCCTTTGTGAGCTCCTCTCTTGATATCCCAATCCAATCAAAACAACCTCAAACTGAAATAAAACTCAAATAGCAGCAAGAACAGTAATATTAGGATCCAATGCAACTTGTTTGGGAGAAAAAGGATCTAAAATAGATTTTCTATGGGTTTTTAAACATGGAGACTCACCTCTTTCTTCTTTTGAAATAAATTCCTAAAGAAGAGGCTAGCCCTAGATTTTAGGAGGGTATTTATAGGGTGGTGATCCCCATAAAGATAAGGTGGCCAGCCATCATTCCTAGGGATTAGGGTTTGGTAAATGCTTTGGGCTTTGGGCCAACTTACAAGTTATGTGTTAAATGATTAATCAAGGCTCTAAATCATAAACCATGACTTATGACTTTCTAATTCCTATTGCTAACTAGAGTCTAATGACCAAACCAAAGATTAGGCTAGGTTAGACTAGAGTCATATAACCTAACCAAGTCCATACTAACTAGGGTTAGCTCCTAGGTTGGTCTACAAGGGTCAACACTAGTCAAAGTCAACATAGTCCAAACAATTCCAAAATTATTCCAAAAAATTCCCATAAATTCAAATAAATTCTAATAAATTCAAATTACCCCAAAATGTCAAAAATACCTTCACACTAGAAATGTGGTAGTGACAAATCTACCCTCCTTAAAAGAATTTTGTCCTCGAAATTGAAAGGCGAAATACAACTGATGAGAAGGATAGAAAGCATACCTCACGGTCCAAAAAGATAAGGGTAGCGCTCGCGCATCTCATCCTCCCGCTCCCAGGTAGACTCTCCTGGAGAATGATGCCTCCATGCGACGCGTACCAAGGATATCACCTGGTTCCTAAGAACCTTCTCCCGTCGATCCAGAATCTCCACTGACTGCTCTGGATAGCTGAGAGAAGGCCCAACCTCTATCTCTGAATGATCGAGCACATGGCTAGGGTCAACCACGTACCGTCTCAACTATGATACATAAAATACGTTGTGGACCCCCACTAGCACAGGCGGCAAGTCTAGCCTGTATGTAACGTCACCGACTCTCCCGCTGATAACGAAAGGGCCGATAAAGCGCGGGCTAAGCTTCCTGCCTCCACCAAAACGTATCGTACCATGAGTCAGAGATATCCTTAAGAAAACCTAGTCTCCGACCTAATCACAAGCAAGGTCTCAATTAATATAATAAACAAACATGATCAAAAATCATAAACAAACAAACCTAAATCTAATCCTACTCTAATCTATACCTCAAACTCCAATGGCCTCCGGTGGCTATCGGCCCAGTACCGATGTCTGTCCTGTGCCACGCGAAGTCTGTCCCTGATGAGCTTCACCTTCTTGGCTGCATCAACAACCATCTCTGGCCCCAGTAAAGCTCGCTCACCAATATCATCCCAAGATAAGGGTGTACGACACCTACGCCCGTACAGAGCCTCGAAAGGTGACATCTCAATGCTGACCTGGAAACTATTGTTGTAAGCAAACTCTACCAAATAAAGATGATCCTCCCAGGAACCTCCAAAGTCCAGGACGCACGTCCGTAGCATATCCTCAAGTGTCTGAATACTCCGCTCTGACTGTCCGTCCGTCTGGGGGTGGTATGCAGTACTAAACTTGAGCTGAGTGCCCAAGCTGATCTGCAGACTCCTCTAGAAATGGGAAGTAAAACGGCTATCCCGATCCGAGACGATGCTGACTGGAACTCCGTGAATCCTGACTATTTGCCGTATATACATCTCCGCCAGCCTCTCTGTAGACGTACCCACCTTGAATGGCAAGAAGTGGGCCGATTTGGTCAACCTATCAACAATGACCCAAATTGCGTCTTTCCCTCCTGGAGTACACGGCAATCCTGAAACGAAGTCCATAGTGATATGCTCCCATTTCTACTCGGGAATGGACAGCGGCTGCAATAATCTACCGGGCCTCTGCCTCTCTGCCTTGACCTGCTGACAGACCAAGCACCTAGCCACGAAGCGAGCCACCTCCCGCTTCATCCCTGACCACCAAACATGCTCCCTCAGATCTAGGTACATCTTGTTGGCACCCGGGTGTATAGAGTACTGAGATCTGTGGGCCTCCTGTATAACCTGCTCCCTGAGATCTTCGCTGGACACACATAACCTGGAACCGTGCCTCAAGGCACCATCCTCTGCAAGAGAAAACTCGCCCTCCAGCAATCCTGCTCGAACCTGCTCTCGGAGACACCGCAGAGCAACGTCCTCAAACTGTGCCGACTTGATCCTCTCCACCAAGTCTGACTGAATCTGCATCCCCCATAACTGCATCTGCACTCCGGGCACGATCACCTCAATCCCAAGGCTCTCCAAGTCGGCAAGCAAATGCCGATCCATGGTCAAACATATGGCTGTCGGATACCTACTCAAGGCATCGACAACCATGTTGGCCTTCCCTGGGTGATACTGAAGTAGGATTTCAAAATCCTTCATCAACTCTAGCCATCTGCGCTGTCTCATGTTCAACTCCTTCTGAGTGAACACATACTTTAAGCTCTTGTGATCTGTGAAGATCTCCACCCTCTCACCATACAGATAGTGCTTCCACAGCTTCAGAGCAAAAATCACTGCTACCAGCTCCAGGTCGTGGGTAGGGTAGTTCTTCTCATGGGGACGCAATTGCCTGGAAGCATAGGCAATCACCTTCCCATGCTGCTGCAAGACGCAACCCAGCCCCTTCCCTGAAGCATCACTATAAATAGTGAAACCACCTGATCCTGAAGGCAATGTCAGAATCGGAGCTGTCGTAAGCCGCTTCTTCAACTCATCAAAAGCTGCCTGACACTCCTCTGACCAAACGAACTCAGCATCCTTTCGGGTCAACCAAGTCAACGGCTCTGCAACCCGGGAGAAATCCTGCACGAATCTTCGATAATATCCTGCCAGCCCCAGGAAACTCCTGATCTCTGCAACTGAAGTCGGCGCTGCCCATGCCTCAACTGCTACAATCTTCTTGGGGTCAACTGAGATACCATCTCCAGTCACCACATACCCCAAGAAGTCCACCCGGTCTAAAAAGAACTCGCACTTGGAGAGCTTCCCGTAAAGCTGCTCCTTCCTGAGAGTCTCCAGCACGATCCTCAAATGCTCCTCGTGCTCCTCCTCAGTCTTGGAATATACCAAGATGTCGTCAATGAACACCACCACGAACTGATCCAGATACTGGTGGAACACCTTGTTCATAAGGTTCATAAACACCGCTGGTGCATTAGTTAGCCCAAACGGCACAACCAAAAACTTAAACTGCCCGTACCGTGTCCTGAAAGCGGTCTTGGGATTATCCTCCCTCTGCAATCAATGCTGGCATGGTGCCTGCTCAACTAATCCATGCCTAGTACTATATCGTAGTTCGGCAATGGCATTACGAACAGGCTCACCTCCAACTCACGGCCTCCCAAAACTACTCTTCGACCCTTACAAACATCACTCACGAGGATAATGTCACCCTCGATCGTGATCTTGTAAGTCCTAGGCAACGATTCAGCTATGATACCGTGTCTAATCGTAAAAGATACTGATATGAAGCTATGCGAAGCACCGGAATCGAATAATGCAAAAGCTGGACTGGAGTCGAGAAGGATCGAACCTGCAATCAGCTCTCCTATCACCTCTGCATCTCCAGCTGCCATGGCGAAAGCTTGCCCCTGCTGGCCTCCCTGGCCTGCTGCTGGTGCTGGACGAACCTCTACTGCTGCGTCGGCAGGGCTGGTCCCCTCTGCTGGCCTGCTGGAGCTCTGACTCCACCTCCCGGAGCTGCTCGTCCCGTACGGCACTCCCTCGTCTGGTGGTCTGCTGAACCACACACTAGGCACTGGCCCAGCCTCTTTTGGCACTCATTGGCGACATGCCCGGGCTTCTTGCAGTAGACACAAGTAACACCCTGCCTCTGACCCTGCTGGTGCTGCCTCGGCTGCTGCTGCTGATTAACTGGCCTCTGCTGAATCGGCTGTGGCTGGAACTGCCTCAGCTGCTGATGCTGAAAGTGGGGCCTCTTGGCCTGGCCCCCGCTGCTGCTGCTGACCCCAACTGGGTCTTTTCCCCTCTTGAGCCTAAGCTCAAGATCATCCTCTGCCAACAAGGCTCCCGTCAAGATCTCCTCGAATGTGGCATCCCGGTTGCCCTTGGTCAAGGACTTGACCTCCTTGACTAGGCCTTTTCGGAACCTCTAGGCCTTCGCCGTCTCGCTCAAGCCCTCCATAAACCTGTTGAGGCGGCCGAACTCCCTGGCATACTCCTCCACTGAGAGACTCCCCTGGACTAGGCTCTCGAACTGCGTCTCTAAGGCTCTGAGTGCTGAATCTGGGAAGAACTTCTTCTTGAAGAAGCCCTTGAACTGCTCCCAAGTCTGCCCAGGTACCCCCACCCTGGGGTCTGACTGATACCAGGTGCGAGCAAGATCTCGCATCCGGCTAGCTGCGGCCTCGATCCGAAGATCTGCTGGTATCCTGGCCAAGCAGAAGATCTCCTCTATATGCTCGATCCACTCATCGGCATATAGGATCCCCTCTGTCCCCAGAAAGTCTCTGGGGCTCATCTTCTGAAACTGCTCAATCTCTGGTGTCCTCGGCTGCTGAACCACTGGTCGAGCTGCGGCTGTCATGATGGCCAACTCCATGCCTCTGTCCTGTCGAGCTTGCTGCCGGTCCATGAACTGCTGGAAGTACGCGAACATCTGCGCTGCGTCCACGTGTCCTGTAGGCGGTGGCTGCTGGAAGGGATCCTCTGGAATGACCGGGTCCTGCCTCCGAGCCGGTGGAAGCATACCCCCTGCTGCTGTTTGCAAAAACAAAAGTATAAAACTTTATTGATACAAACTGTGTAATAAAGATTACAAGAATTCTGGAAAAATTACAACTATAGGAATCCAATCTAGATGACGATTGCTTTATCCCTTGGACGATGTGAACTTTGAAGAAGGAGCCTTTGAAGTTGAAGATAACTCTGGAAACTGAAGGCAAAAGCCTCGGAAGTTGAAGGCAAAAGCCTCGGAAGAATGCAGCAGCACTTGGGTAAGAACTCCTGGACTCTCTGATTTCTGATCTCTAATTCGTGATCTTGATATCTGATCCCCCTTGAATGAAGACTTGAAACTCTATTTATAGAGTTCTGAAAATAACTAACTTTCAGTTATTCTGGACTACGCAGGATAATTTGTGCAGCAATTGGTTTGTGCAGCATTGGACTGCACAGGCAGTTGCTGGATCGTGGGCCAACTATCATGGACACATGGCATCATTTGATTGAAATGTGCATGATCATGCATAGACAGTTGCCATGTAATGAACAATTGATGGCATGAATGCCACGTGTACTTTATCAGTTATGTTGATAGAATGCGCAGATTGAATTGCGCAACCTTGGTTTGCGCAGAATCAGACTGCGCAGAAATGGATTACGCTGCCAGCTGTCAGCCGCCCTCGAGCACTGTGCGGCGCAATAAACGAACAGTCTTCTCGTTCTCCGTGCTATCAGTTGTCAGAAAGATTTAATTTGATTTAGGTAATAATGACTCTTGCCATGTCAGCATGCGCAGTTGGGAGTGTGCGCAAAACAGTGTGCGCAATTGGATTACTGCGCAATCTGTTGTCTGCGCAATTCACCAAAATAATGTATATCTTGATTTCTTTGACTTTGTCGATTGATGTAACTTGATCTTTTAGGACCTACAAGACCCCCTTCAAAGTTTTCGAAAGTTGATTTTATTCAAAGTTTCGAAATACTTTGAATTTTTAAATTTTGAATCAAGTTGCGCATGATGATGAGCTGTCTGCGCAAAGCGAAGAGCCCCTAATTCTAGGCGCAATCCGAGGCAGCCGTTTCATATTTCGAAAGCTATAAATAGCCTCTTCTTCATTTTCATTTCTTTACTTTGCATCCTTCGAGCTCTTGAGAGAAATCCCCCCGAACCCTTGCTGTCCTCCTCCTCCTTCGACTTTTATGGCACCCCGACGATCTTCCACCATCGCCGCCGCCGCGAAGGGCAAAGCCCTGGCCGAGTCCTCATCCAGAACTGCGCACAGAGCCTCTCGTCACGAAGATGCCCATCCTGCGATGTTAGGTAGAAGACTTCAAACCCTTTTTAGGGTTTTGATACCATTGTCTTTCGAAATCCATCTCTTTTTAGAGATGTGATCATACTGCGCCACCCTCTTTAGGGTTCTGGTTGCACAAATCAGTTAACTCTTCATTTTTAAGATCGACTTTCTGCGCAATCGGTTGAACTGTGCTGGCAGATGTCAGCGCAATCGACTGATTTGCGCTAGATCGTTAGCGCAAACTGATGGCTGTTCATTCGTGTAGTCTGATGTTTGCGCAAACTGATATTTGCGCAATCTGATGTTGCGCACTCTGATGTTGCACAATTTGATGTTGCGCAGTCTGATGTTGCACAATTTTGATGACAGAAATTTTGACTTATACTGAATTTTTGTTTCTTTCTGTCTGATACAGTGAATACGAGAGATGATCCTGAATATAAAACTTTTGTAGGAACTCTTTCAGAGTCTGAATATAAAGAAGATCTGTCTCATGTTCACTATCCTCAGTACGATCTGCCAGTCTCCCGTCAGGCTATACTGATCTCCCAGGATAATGAGACTTTAATGTGTTTGATGAATGGACAGCCCCTAGAGTCAGCGGATGCTGTTATTCATAAGAAACCTTTATTCCTGTTCGGTGACACCTTTGAGAAAGTCTCTCAGCCTAGGCCGAGGATGGAGGAGAGAATAGTTCACCAGGAAAATAGATCATTCTTCATACCAGACATTGCTCGTTGCCTTCCTTTGTCGCGGTATGCTCATGCGAGCTACCCAAGGAAGATGGAGTGGAACATCACTCTTTTTCAGGATGCCCGTGCAGGGAAAATCTTCGTAAAGAAAGGGCCAAACAAGAAGGATATGTTTTATAGCTCCTCTGATAGATATAGCGTCTTGTTGAGAGGCTTGAGACCCGGCTGCATTCCACCAGAGAACTCCTCTATGCTGATGCCTGTCAGGACACCGATATTCGCAAATGAATTTGCGAAGGCTGAAGGAAAATACCCCGAATAAGACATCAGACTGACTGGATTGGTGAATCCAGATTACAAGCGATGGAACTACATTGCGAATTGGATTCTGACAACATTCCAAGACAGACTCCAACAGATCAATCTGTATCAAGCAGTGTACGCCACTGTATACGGCTTTACTCCCAACCCACATATGTTTTTAGCCTTGGCTGAGAGGTACAACTATAGGACGGGGACCTTCATGACCCCTGGTGGAGAGATGGGATTTGTACTACACGAGATGAAGTATATCTCGTACCTGCCCATGGCAGATGCTCTGTATGAGGAGTTTGTACCAACAAATGATGAGCTGGACAAGCTTAGAAAAGAGAATGCAACAATGGTGGCAGTGTTCGAGGAACTACTATGCCATTACAAGATCTGCTCTCTGTTTTATAATAGTGCTACCGCCAACACTTGTTACTCTTCGAAGTGGTTACCATATCTGTTTCTCAACCACATAGAAGAGAAGAAGACCAAGGAGAATGACAAATGCTACCCTAACTTCTTCAAACCTTTGAGCAGTGCAGAATTTATAAAGTTGATGGAACAGAGTGGTAACTTTGATAAAAAAGTAAAAGATGATCATGAGTATCCTCCTTTGAAGATAGGGGACACTTTGGAAAGTTACTTAAGAATGGGCTATAGACCCATGTCAGAAGAAGCACAACTGGCAGGGTTCCTGACATACTGGCTTCGGCGATTTGTGGTTCCCGGATCCAGTGCTGTGGATCATTTTCACCACGGTGTTCTGTTTGCTGCTGTCAAGTTAGTCTTCGGCTATAAGATGGACTTGTTATCAGCAATGACCTGCAAACTAAATGCCAGTCTTCGTTTATACGTCGACTTGATGCTGAAGGCGAAAGGAGAGAAAGAGTTTCCTCGTTTGGAATTGCCATATACATATTTATTTGGATGGTTACTTCTCCACTATCCAACCTTAATGGACCCCGGCATGGGACAGGTGGATGGCAGTTTTCTCCGAAGGTATTCTCAAGGACAATGGAAATACACTTCTTTAAGCGAGTGTAGATATATTTTGAATCTGAATAGAGGAAGGAACTTCTGTTGTGCTCCTCTCCCTACTGGGTACGATCAGATGCCCACAAATATGGTGGACTCGAAGATACAGCCTCTGACCCGTGCAGCCTTTGAATGGTTGAAGACGATTTGACCATCTCATCTGGTTTACCGGTTCGAAGAAGAATGCTATTTAGAACCATATCTTCCCAGCCGATTTGCTCGACAGTTTAGGTATGATCAGTTCCATGTAGGGAATGCAATTACCTGCCTCCAAGGCAAAGGTTATTTGATAGACGGGGCCAGAGCTTGGGCTTAT
Organism: Iris pallida; assembly: GCA_029216955.1. Lineage (NCBI taxonomy): Eukaryota > Viridiplantae > Streptophyta > Magnoliopsida > Asparagales > Iridaceae > Iris > Iris pallida. The sequence goes on along the minus strand of JANAVB010029818.1, from coordinate 8,906,653 downwards.
TACAATGCCCGTGATACGAAAGCCACCTTTTCAATGCCAGCAAAGAGTACTCCCCAGGGTCCTCGGATGCTCTTCACATATTCAGTGTTTTATACATCCGCGAATAATTTTGCCGAGAATTTTAATCTCGCAGATAGTTTCGCTTCTGCAACAAGATTGAGAAAAGGAAGAGTCGCTTTGTCACTCCCTGCAAATGATGAGGTGCACGAGCCGGCGGATGCACCTTTAGAAACTTCGAGGGAGATTATGTTCCCTCAAGAAGTAAATACAGCAATGCATATTTCCCTGAAAGTAGGTAAATCTCCTGCAAAGAGGAACAGAAGAGAGGAGCCTCCTGCTCCAGCGGCAAAGAAGAAGTTGATTTTAGAACATTCTTCTGAAAGAATCACTACGCGATCTCAATCTCGGCAATTGGCCGAGACAAATCAAGAAGCTGCCACTACACCAACTTCCGTGCAGAAACAAGCAGAACTAATAAATATAGAGAGTCCTGACAGACCTCTACACAGAAAGAAGAGGGTGGTTACCAGAAGGAATTTAGCAAACACTTCTTCCAGGCAAATCCTGACTTCAGTAGATGCTGCAGCAGGAATTATAATGTCATCTCCCACACCTGTTTCTGAATCTGGGAGCAAAACTCTTGAAGAGACTGAACAGAGGGGAAATCTTGACCCAAGAACTGAGGCTGAAAAGCCCAGAGAAAACATCATAGAGGAAGAACAAATTGTTGTACGACCTCTTTCACCTGTTGCGGAGGCAACTCAACCTCCTCCTACTCCTAGAACTCTTCGTAAGGAAGAAGATCGTGAAATGATAGCAGCTTTAGAAGATTGCAGTTATAGCCTGCAGGAGGATCAGACTGCAACTAACAGTGGGAATGCAGCAGAAGAAGAAGAAGAAGATGAGGAAAGCTCTTCGTCTGGAAATGTTGATGAATATATACAAGATCCCGAAAGGGATAATGAAGAACATATATCTCCTGATGATGCCGATGATACTTCAAATCCTAAAAAGAATATTGAAGTGGAGGCGTCTGCAGAAAAAGTTGTTGATACTCTAAATCCTGATGATGTTGAGATAGAAATATCTCCTGAAGAAGCAGCCGATGAAGATATTCTGAAAGAAACTCCCGCCATCGGCCCTCAAGGTATAAAACGAGATTTTAGCAATTTTCTCTTTTAAGATAAATTGATAGTTAATATCTTCATTTGTAATTCTTGCAGATCTTGAAACTCTGCTAACACCTCCGACGGACTTGGCTATAATACCCATAACCACGGTGGTTATTAGTAGTAGTCATCATCTATCCTGTGGTTCTGAGGCGGGCAGCAGCCAGGCTGTTGCAGTTGAAGTTACTTTTGTTCAACAGGAGTCCATTCCTGCAGGAAATAAGCCTATTGCTAAATCGAACCAAGGTAAGACCGCTTTTATTTGATCCTCTTGGTCTTTGGCAGACAACTGGTAAAATAACAATTTTACTTTTGCAGAAGAACAAACAGGAGGGGCGACCAGCTCCACTCTAGCTCCTTTGTTTAAAGAACCTGCTATCAAGCCACAAAGGATCGAGCAACCTGCTGCCTCATCTTCAACAGGAGTAGCTGCGACTCCTGGAACTCTGGCCATTAATTAACAAGTTGTCCAATCTTTTACCAGATGCTTCTTCGAATCGCTGGGACCTCTTGTTCATAAGATGATAGAGAAAGAAGGAGCTGATTTCTTTATGGTTAGGAAGCCAACTTCTTTCTTAATAAGAGCCATAAGGGAGCAAGGAGACGAAGCTCAGGCCACTCTCCTTGAACACATATTGAATGAATTAGAAGTCTCCGTAAAGAACTATAAGGAGCTCAAGAAGAAGGAAATAGAGTCCCTAGTGCAGGCTGAGTTTGAGCGAATGGCTCAAGCAGCTGATATAGAAAGGGTGAACCTTCAAAATCTTTTGGAGGCTCATTCCGCAAAATCAGCTGAATATAACTCCAAGATAGAATCAGTTACTTTAATGGCTGAAAGCAAGGGACAGAAACTTGCTGAACTGAAAGCAGAGATTACTCGCCTCCAGCAAGAATTTGAAGAGGAAACTGCTAATCACCAACTTATGATTGAACAATTCAATGCCTTAATTCAGGAAAGGGAAAAGTATGAGGCAACCCATAGTGCAGAAATTACCCGCCGGACAATAGACATGCCGATTTTTAATGAAGAAACAGGAATGGAAGATGCTAGAAGAAAGGTGACATCTACTCATGAAGAAGAGCTGCAGACTCTGAAGCAGCAGATCGACAATTTGATCATTCCTCCTTCTTAATAGAACTTTTTGTATTTTTGTGTTTATTGCCGTAGATGCATTTCTGTAATGCCTCATATTTTGAAAAATAAAAGACATTTTGTTGTGGCTCTATTATTTATTACATATCTTATTTAGATATAAATAATAGAGATAAAAAAAATATATTCAGAGGTGCAAGACATGATATATTTCTTGTAGAAAATAATTATATTCATTATATCTGCTCAGAGGTAATATGGACGTGGCAGAATATATTGAATACTATTATTTCAATTTGACAACTTAATCGAAAACGACAAGTTGCTGATGTGGATAATGAACGATGATGAATCGTCAATGTATGTGAGATAAATAAACGGGAAGACCGTCAAATGATGGATGATAATGAACGGGATGAACCGTCAAGTGGTGATGAATGAATTAATGAACGGATGAACCGTCAGGTGGTGAATGAATTTAATGAACGGATGAACCGTCAGGTGGTGAATGAATTTAATGAACGGATGAACCGTCAGAAGATAATAAATGAACGGATAAACTGTCGGATGAATGTAATAAATGAACGGACGAACCGTCAGGCATTAATGAACGGGCGAACCGTCAGATGAATGTGTCGCTTCGTTATTTGAGGAACTTCTGCCTATAAATATAGCAGAAATCTGACCGGAACGAACACTTCTACTCTTAAACATAAAAATGTCGTCTGGAGAAGCATCCAAGAAGGCTGAAATCGTCCCGAAGGCTCAGAAGGGCACTGAAGAATGCCCTGCTGATCCAGTTCAACCGAAGACAGCAGAAACAAATGAAGGTTCGTCTGCACCCCAGCCGCCACGAGACATTTTGGACTTCCTGCTCGAACCAGGAAGGACTGAAGAAGAAGAAGCCATGAGAATGGCCGCTTGCAAGTTCCTCGTGGGTTCCAGCAAGGAGGTTCTCGGCTCTTTTGCTGATCGTGTTTTCGAGAAGGACGTCAGTGGCCCGCGTCCTAATGTAGAGAAAGATGATAGTGATCTTTAATATCATGTACTCTCATATAATGAAATAAAATTTGACTTTTATTTATGAACTTGATTCTGTCTGATGATTTACAAGCATTTACATTTATACATAATACTTCTTAAGGAACTTGCCATTGATAGGCATCATAGCAACTCGACTATCAAGCTCTGAGAGTTGATAAGCTCCATTTGAGAAGACTTTGCTTACGACATAGGGACCTTCCCATTTTGCATCGAATTTCCCTTTGCTCATATGAGTCATAGTCATAGGACGTCTGATCATTAGAACAAGTTCTCCTTGCTGAAATGTTCTGACTTTAACTTTGCAGTTGAAAGTCTTCGAGATGCGGGCTTGGTATAACTCAATATGCTGTTGAGCCATTAATCGCTTCTCATCAAGTGCTTCTAATTCTTGAAGTCGAAGAAGATCGTTATTCTCTGTAGTAAGCTCGTTAGCAATAGCAATCCTTAAAGAAAGAATTTACAGCTCCAAAGGAAGAACAGCTTCACAGCCATACACCAAAGAGAAAGGTGTAAAGCCTGTAGGATTGCGGACCGTAGTTCGGTAGGCCCAAAGACATTCGCCGAGTTTCTCACTCCAGTTCCGTTTGTTAGTGGATACAAACTTCTTAAGGAGCTTGATGATGGTTTTGTTAAAAGCTTCAGCTAAACCATTAGCGGCAGGATTGTATGCCGTCGAGGCGACATTGTCAATCCGGTGATCATCACAGAATCTGGTAAACTTCTGGCTGATGAATTGAGGTCCATTGTCATGGATGATTCTTCGAGGTACACCAAATCTATAGATGACGTGGTGTTTAACAAAGTTGATGACGCTACTAGTCTTGACTTCAGCCAGAGGTATAGCTTCAGCCCACTTGGAGAAGTAGTCCTTTATTGCCAATATGAACCGATGTCCTCTAGAAGAAAGAGGATTGATGGGACCTATGACATCCATGCCCCATGCTTCGAAAGGCCAGGAAGAAGCAGTCGGATGAAGGAATTCCGATGGTTGATGAATGAAGTCTGCATGGATTTGACAAGCACGACATTTCCTTGCATATTCAATGGCATCTGATACCATAGAGGGCCAGTAGTAACCCATGCGTCTAATGCGATCCTATAGTTTAGGACAGGTTGATGTGCTCCACAGACACCATCGTGAGCTTTACGCAAAACTTGTTCAGCTTCATCACCAGCGAGACAGCGCAGGAGAAGACCGTCATAAGTTCGTCGATAGAGGGTCTTAGTAGTTTGATTGTAATAGAATCGGAGAGATCATCGACGAACACTCGTAGCCTCCTTAGGATCTTCAGGGAGTATGTCATGAACTATGAAGTCGATAAAAGGAGTTCTCCAGTCTTCATCGATAACATTGACTTCAGCAAAGTTGCTGAATTCAATATTACGATTGTTTTCGATGCAGAACAGTTCTCGGTTGGAGATAACTACCACCTGCTGTCTTTTGATAGGGATAGCTAAGACAGCTGCAAGATTGGCCAAAGCATCTGCTTCGGTATTGCAAGCTCTTCGAACATAGTCGATGAAGAAAGCTTTGAATGATATAGCTATATTGATTGCTACTTCATGATAAGGCACCAGGTCTTGATGACGTACTTCATAGGTTCCTCTAACCTGATTAACAACCAGCTTAGAATCGCCGTAGACTTTGAGATATTCAACATTCAGTTGTTTAGCTAACTGAAGGCCGATGAGTAGAGCATTGTACTCCGCCACATTGTTGGAGCAAGGTTCATCTAAAGAGTAGGCTCTTTGGATAGTTGATCCGTCTGGAGAAATGAGGACCACTCCAACTCCTGCTACAATAGCACCATTTGGTCCAATTCTCGATGCACCATCAAAGAATAAACGCCATATTGGAAATTCTTCAGAGATCATGTTGGCTTCCAATGTCTCGTCTGGAATTTCGTCATAGAGTTTAGATGTCTCAGGCACAGGATGAGCTGCTAAGAAGTCCGCCAGCGCTTGACCTTTGACAGACTTTTGTGGAACATACACCATGTCATATTAAGCTAGCAGGATTGCCCATGTAGCCAGCCGAGAATTAAGTGTGCTAGGCTTCTTCATGAGTACCCTAAGAGGATTAACTCGGGATATGACATGAATAGTTTGGCCAATGATGTAATATCTCGTTTTCTGTACAGCAAACATGAGAGCCAGGCATTCCTTTTCGACCGGACTATAACGATGTTCAGCACCAATCATAGTTCGGCTAAGATAATAGATAGCCTATTCATGGCCTTCTTTGTTCTTTTGGGCAAGTAAAGCACCCAATGAATGGTCCATAGCACGGACATACATCAAGAATGGAATGCCAGAGATAGGTGGCACCAAGACTGGTGGATTCATAAGATATCGTTTGATATCGTCGAATGCTTGTTGACACTCTTCAGTCCAAACAAAAGATACACCCTTCTTCATTAGTTGAGTGAATGGTCTGCAGCGTCCAGACAAGTTCGAAATGAATTGCCTGATGTACGCAAGTCGGCCTTGGAATCCTCGTAGCTCTTTTAGGTTGCGTGGAGGACGCATCTCTTGGATGGCTTTGATCTTCTCGGGATCCACGTGTATACCCTTAGAGGTAATGATGAAGCCGAGAAATTTGCCACTAGAGACACCCAAGAATGACTTGGTGGGATTCATCTTGAGCTGATGTTGACGCATGAGATTGAAGATTGTTCTCAGATCTTGGATATGATCTTCTTTTAGACGACTTTTGACGACGATATCGTCAACATAGCATTCGACTGTCTTGCGAAGATGTTCTCTAAAGATGGTACTCATAGCCCGTTGGTAGGTTGCACCAGCGTTCTTGAGACCAAATGGCATCACTGTATAGAAATAGACACCATGAGGAGTACGGAAAGAGGTATGCTTTTTATCTTCAGGATTCATCTTGATCTGATTATACCCAGAGAATCCATCCATAAAAGATATTCGCTCGAACCTACAGGTATTGTCAATCATGACATCCGTGATAGGGAGAGGAAATTCATCTTTTGGACATGCTTCATTAAGATCCCGAAAGTCGATACAGACTCGAACTTTGTCGGTTTTCTTTAGAACTGGAACGACGTTGGCCACCCAGTTAGGATGCTGCTCTTCTCGAATAAAACCACAAGCAATGAGCTTCTTGACTTCATCATCGATTGCATCCATCATTTCTGGTTTAAAATGTCGTTGTTGCTGCTTAACTGGTTTTGCATTAGGCAAAATATTCAGTTTGTGTGTAGCAATCTTGGGATCTAAACCTGGCATGTCTTCATAACTCCAGGCAAAGATGTCGATGTATTCTTTAATAAGAAGAATCAACTCTTGTTTGTCTTCTTCTGGAAGATTCTTGCTGATGAAGATTGGACGAGGCGACTCGCTTTCCCCTACATCAACTTGAACTAATTGATCTTCAGTAGGAGGTTCACGTTGTTCAAAGCAAAGTACCCATTGGTTATCCATATGTTGAGCCCAAGGATCTGTTTCAGGATTTTCTTCAACGTCTTCATTATAGCCTTCTGGTAGTTCAGCGGAGACCATGTTAGATGATACGATCAGCCTGTGAACTTCACCAATACTAGTATCAGAATCCCAAGATCTAGAATCAGATGAATTAGAGTGTTCTTCACTGTCTGAGTCAGAGACTGCTAGGGATAACAGTGGAGGAGAAGTATATCCGAGACCTTTCTTAGTCCTGCTGTAGTACATTTCCGACTTTCCTTTCGGAACAGTCGTGCGGATAGGAGTTCGTCTACCTTTACCGTAATTGAGGCCACTTTTGAAGTCATAGCCCATTTTCCGGATGATGTCTTTTGATTGTTGACTATAACGATGGAACTGGAGACGTCCCGTATCGTTAAGTTTGCTATCATCCGTATAGCTGAATTATTTTTCTGGTCCTTTACTAAAAAGTATTGGACTTTCACCTTTCTTTCGAGAAGGGTGAATACGGTAAGAATCATCTGGATCTTCAAGTGAGACTTCTGTCTGAAGAGATTGTACAACTCCCACTGTAATTGATTAGAAGCTATCTAACATATCCAAATAGCATTTAGTATAATAAATAACATCAGTATACTGGAAAGTAGGTGCTTTTTCATTGATTTGTACATCAGTATTTACAACAGGACCTTTAGCCTTAGCAGGCTTGGTCAGATTAATTACAAGAGGGGAAGAAGAAGAACGTGGGGGAGGCTTGTTACGACGGAGGTCGATAACAAGTGGCTCAGAGGAGGTGAGCTCCCTTTTTTTCTTGTTGCGAGTGAGATCAACAACAAGTGGCTCAGAAGGAGTGAGCTGCTTTTTGTCCTTGTTACGACGTAGGTCGATAACAAGTGGCTCAGAAGAGGTGAGCTCCGTTTGATCTTGATCAGCATCAACTGATTTCTTTTGAATTGGAAAGTGAATAGCCAGTGGTTTAGAAGACTGAGGATGTGAAACTCGCCCTTTGACAGGTATGATAAGAGTGTCTTTGGGCATTGCTTCTTCTTCTTCTTCAGTGTCTAAGGCTAACACAATCTTCATGAATTCATCCTTGTACATCCGAGCGTCGTTGCAGTATGCTTCAACGTCTTTGAAAGGATAAAGATCCGCAACTTCCTTATGGACCTCTCCCTTATCATCAACATATTTGAAACATTGATGAAGGGTTGATGGAACAATATTATGCTCATGTAAGAATGGTCTCCCCAATAGAGCATTATAAGAACAACCATGATTGTCAATGATATAGAAGGTAACTTTTGTGCGAAGATTGCCTATTTGGAGTTTTAAGCAAATCTTGCCCAAAGGTTCACTCCTTCCCTGATTGAATGCAAAGATGGTGGTGATTGTGGTGGAGAGACTATGTACAGGAATTTTCAGAGCATCGAGCATTGTTTTCGGCATGATGCTGAGAGCAGATCCTGGATCTATCAGGATACGATCGACTTTCATCGAATCAACATATCCTGTATAGTAGAGAGGACGATCATGCCTATTGTCCTCCATCAGCATGTCATCTTGTGTGAAAGTAATGTTCGGAATCAACTCCATAACACTATGACAATGTAGACAAGAGACTGGTTCTGCTTCCGGCTTCTTGAGAAAGGCTAAACAAGTCTCAGCTTGCATAAGAGCTTCACTTAAAGTTTCTCGCGTCTCTCTGGAAAGACGCAAGAGCTCAAAGATAGATAGCCTTGCTAGGGTATTAGCTAGTTGAGCCAATATATCAAAGTTGTAAGGCTTCTCAAGCCCTGTAGGGGATGATTTCTTCAAGGGTTTATCAAAGCGGACTTATTGTTTGCCTTTATCAGCAGCCACTGGTTTGGGAGGAATAGGAACCACAACTGGTGAAGATATAGAAGGAATTTCTTTAATAGCAGCAGGTTGTGCTGGGACAGGTTCAGAAAAAGAGGCAGGATTCTCTTGAGATTCAGAGTAATCTTTCAGATAAGTTTTCCCTGATCTGGTGCCCAACAGAATTTCTTCATCAACTATGGGGTCAAAAGACACCATGTTGCAGATCTTGGTCTTGTTTTTGGAGCGACCTTTCTTCTTGGAAGAAGAAGAATCCTCGAACTCTGAAGTAAGATCGGGATGGATCCACATAACCTCGCCATTGTCAAGAGACAAAGGAACGAGACCTTTGTTTGGTGGAGAAGGAAGATTTTCAATCTTGAGAGTAGCCTTCGGAATAGGAATAACACCATGCTGTATCATCTGCGGGGGAAAGTTACCGAACTGGACTGAAACCATATTGGCAGTGACAGTCTTCTCATCTTGCTGCAGAGTAACAACTCCAGCATTGACAAGCTCTTGAATCTTACCCTTGAGCACATAACATACTCGAGTAGGATGTCCAATGAATCGGTGGTAGACACAATACTTAGGATGATCGGTCTTACCGACTTCATCAGGTTTCTTTGGGTCTGGAAGTTGGATCTTATTGCTTTTGAGTAAGCAATCGAAGATGCTTGCTGTGTCATTTTCATCAAACGAATACTCTACCTTAGGGCGAGGTTCCCTCGGTTGAGTTGCAGCAGAAGTAGAAGTAGATGTAGGCGGAGCTACATTGACAGCCAAGGACTCTTTGCTTTTCAGGTTAATGTTCAGAGTTTCCTTGTTCTTGCGGTTGTTCTGACGATTACCGCCACCTGATGATTGATGTTCGTCCCGATCTGGGTTAGACATCTGTACCTCCAGCTGTTTGAACTTTTCAGCACTCACTTCAGCTGCTTTGGCGTTGACGATAAAGGATGGCCAGTCTTGGAACTGAGTTGAGCCTGTCCACATACTGATGATAGGCAAGAGATTTGTCTTACAAGTGTCTATGGTAATAGCAACAGAAGTCCCTGGAGGCATCTTCAAGGCTTCTCGACGGAAACGTTCGATGAAACTCTCAGCAGTTTTATTATGTTTCTGTTTGATTTTATTGAGGGCAGACATAGTCATGTCATTGAATCCCTCATAGAATCTTTCCAGAAAGATCTGCTTAAGTCCTGAAAAAGAAGTAATACAACCATCGGGTAGACTTCTGTACCAGTCGTATGCTACGTCGGCTAAACAACCGACGAACACCCTGGTAAGAAGAGCGTCATTTGGTTGGAGTTGAACAGTCATTACCTCGAAGTGATTGATGAACTGGCTTGGTGAGGTACTGCCGTCGAAAAGAGAGATTGTTGGAATCTTGTATTTGGGAGGAAATGGAACTTCCTTCCATTCAATTGGGTATGGCTGCTTGATTCCCAACCTTTGCAAATTGTCCTTCTCTTTGAAGGCTTCGAACTGAGTTCGCAAGAGTTTAACAGCTTCATTGGTGTCTTCAGATGATAAAAAGGCGCCGGCGGAGTCAGACTAGTAGGAGGAGGAACAGCATTGTAAGCACTACCCCCAGCTGACTGACTAGGTATAGTTTGAACTTGTACTTGTACATGAGGCATTTGAGAAGGCATTACTCCCAACCCAGCATTGACAGGTACTGAAGATGCTATGATCTCCGGACTTGCGGTAGGTATAGTTGGTGGTGTGGCATGTTGGGCCACAATGATAGAATGCATACTAGCGACCATTTCAGCCATGGTCTTTAGCTTGTCTTCAAGTGCAGCGATTCGCTGTTCTTGATTTGTAGACGTTGAAGCATCTTGATCATCAGTGACAACATAAGATGTCACTCCTCTTGGTACAGTGGAAGACACTGTCTGTTCAGAATTTTCGCTGTATACATCATAGTCGGAGAAAGAGTCATCTCCTGACTGAGAAAGAGGGAAATGACCAGAAGGATCTTGAGGAAGATTCCTTTGACCGATTGTATCTCGGCTTCGGGAACGGGTATGTTGGAATACTCCCTCAGAAGATTCTTGAAGTAGATCCAGATACCGTTGACTTGGTTTGCGAGGTTTGCCGTGCTTAGAACACCTTCTACCCCCAGTGTCTCGAGAAGTCATGTTAACAGAAGCGTACAACACTTTTTCATCTTCCGACATCGGTTCTGTTTTAGCAAAAGTCAAACGATCAAAGACAGATCGTTTTGTTGTTTGACAGCAACATTGGATGATGACTTTATGATTACAATGATGATCAGATGATTGAACTGAAGGAGTTGAGGCATTATCCCGTTTTTGCCTGAGATGTTCTCGGAGATCAGAAACCATGCCAGGACGAGGAAAGGTTCGAGGAATATATTCTTTAACAACATTCGGAACATGGTTCCGATTCTTCAAATGTTTTCTCCCATGTGTGTACAAGGAAGTGCTCACCTCATTGGCATAGGTATCAGGATTTTTGTTCCTGGAGGTTTGTCTTTGAGGCTTGACCTTCGGCATAGGTTGCTTACGTTTTGCCAAAGTTGGCCTGTTAAGATATGTTCTTAGGTCTGCAAATTCACCCCCAGGGGTTTCTGTTTGAGACACCAACAGTTTTCCCTGTTTGGAACGGGATATTTTGAAAGTTGGAAGGTCTTGGAATTCTGCTACTGGGGTAGGCAGAATACCTCTTTGATCAGTACAAGTTCCCTTGTCATGAAGGAAAGAAGAATCCTTATTTGTAGGAGTTCTTGTACTGACAGGTGCCGAAACACGTTCAATTTGATCTTCTTCAGTAAAGACCGAGGAAGACTGAGAAAAGACCAAAGGGCCTTTTTCTTTATTTTGAGAAGAAGGGTTAGCTAAAGAGCGTTTTCCTCTGTTGTCTTCCAAGTCATGAGACAAAGAAGTCTGAGAAAAAAACAACAGGCCTTTTCCTTTGTTTTGAGGAGGAAGAGGAATAGCCAAAGGACTACCCCCAGTAGATTGTGCTGGAACAGCAGAGTGTTTAAGGAGAGGAACAGAGGTTTTCCCTTTGTTATGAGAATATGAGAGTTTAGCCAAAGGGCTGTTACTCTTGGATTGCGCATGCTTGATTTGCGCATGGGTAGATGGCGCACTGGCCACTTGTGCATTAGAAGCTTTGGCAGAAAGTGCACTGGTTCTGACCACAGAAGCTGTGGTTTGCGCATTAGGAGTCCTTGCTTTGGAGTGCTTGGGATGCATTTTGGTTGTTGGAGTGTTGGTTTGCACAGGAAAAGCTACTGCCAACTGCGCCAGGGTCATAGGAGTCTTGAATTTTGACAAGGCAGCATATGAAGTAGCCTGTGCAACAGTTGCAACAGATTGCGCAGCAGTATCTGAAACAGTTTGTGCGACAGACTGTGTAAGAGTTGGCACAGCAGATTGTGCAACAGTCTGGCTAGCAGATTGTGCAACAGTTGACACAGCAGATTGTGTAGCAGTCTGGCTAGCAGATTGTGTAACAGTTGACACAGCAGATTGTGCAGCAGTCTGGCTAGCAGATTGTGCAACAGAGTGTGCAGCATCCTTGGTGGCAAAACTGCCAGATTGTACAGCAGTCTTGGAGACCCATACTGAGCGCACTTTGCTCTTGGCAGAAGTGGCTGAAGTACGGGGAGAGGTCTTGGAGTTGAGCATCGCCTCATAGGCTGTCTGGTTGACTTTAACAACCAGCGTCTTCTGCATCTTCCCGATAGACGCTACGTCACATTGAGTTGCTACTTCCTCGTCGGAGGAGAAAGTTGTCCCCAGCAGAGTCGCTATTTTGTTTGCAAAAACAAAAGTATAAAACTTTATTGATACAAACTGTGTAATAAAGATTACAAGAATTTTAGGAAAATTACAACTATAGGAATCCAATCTAGATGACGATTGCTTTATCCCTTGGACGATGTGAACTTTGAAGACGGAGCCTTTGAAGTTGAAGACAACTCTGGAAAATGAAGGCAAAAGCCTCGGAAGTTGAAGGCAAAAGCCTCGAAAGAATGCAGCAGCACTTGGGTAAGAACTCCTGGACTCTCTGATTTCTGATCTCTAATTCGTGATCTTGATATCTGATCCCCCTTGAATGAAGACTTGAAACTCTATTTATAGAGTTCTAAAAATAACTAACTTTCAGTTATTCTGGACTGCGCAGGATAATTTGTGCAGCAATTGGTTTGCGCAGCATTGGACTGCGCAGGCAGTTGCTGGATCGTGGGCCAACTATCATGGACACATGGCATCATTTGATTGAAATACGCATGATCATGCATAGACAGTTGCCATGTAATGAACAATTGATGGCATGAATGCCACGTGTACTTTATCAGTTATGTTGATAGAATGCGCAGACTGAATTACGCAACCTTGGTTTGCACAGAATCAGACTGCGCAGAAATGGATTGCGCTGCCAGCTGTCAGCCGCCCTCGAGCACTGTGCGACGCAATAAACGAATAGTCTCCTCGTTCTCCGTACTGTCAGTTGTCAGAAAGATTTGATTTGATTTAGGTAATGATGACTCTTGCCACGTCAGCATGCGCAGTTGGGAGTGTGCGCAAAACAGTGTGCGCAATTGGATTGCTGCACAATCTGTTGTCTGCGCAATTCACCAAAATGATGTATATCTTGATTTTTTTGACTTTGTCGATTGATGCAACTTGATCTTTTAGGACCTACAGCTGCTACTGCCGAGGTCTCAATACGAGCAGAGGTGGCAGGAGCTGCAGTCCCCTGGCCTCGCTGTACTGGCTGAGAGGTAGCAGTCCCTTCTATAGCATCCTCATGAATGGCACGCTGCGATCGAGTCTCTACCATCCTGAAGATAGACAAACAAGAGTATCAATTTCTGAGAAAAAAGCGAAATAACAAAGGCGGACAGTTAAAAAAATTCAAAGGATCAGCTGACAATATGGATTTAGATGGCAATAAAAGAATTTTTCCTAAAGTGATTGTGTACCTTAAAATTAATGTCCTATATCCTACTGCAAGCTGTAGTGATACTCTAATTCGAATACCACTACACTCCTAGTCTAGACCTGCATGGGCCACCACTAAAAACGTGTCACGACCCGCACCCTAGAGTAAGGGCACGAGACGTGGTTACGTCCAGCCTACGTCGCAGTGTCGGCGGTAGAACGCTGTCCTAGGTCAACACACATCTAACAATATATATATCTAAACAGTTTATACTCCCCGAATGGGGGTGACATAGCAGTAATAACTCAATCACAACTAAGGAAGAGATAGCACGATATGAAATAGAACTCAAGGAAATAAATAGATGAAAAGTTGTCTAAGATAATCCCAGCAATATCCAGAAGTACATGGTCTCAGATACAGAATGAAAGAATATATACAACTCAGAACTCAGAATAAAGTCTAGCTAAAACATGTCTCAAGACTACATAAAAGAAGATAAGCCTAACTAATCTAGTCTAGGCAATCGGGGTGATATCCTCAGCTAGAGCTGGGTCCTCCTGAGGGTCCAGCTCGCAGGTGTCATCTAAGGCTACCCCGTAGAAAGTGTCCAGGCAGGCCTCCTCCTCGTCCTCTGTAATATTTCAACAGGTCCAGTCAGGACAGGAGCGAGTACAGTACATCTCAACAGTTCATAGCAGGTTAGAAAATATAATCATACAGTAAAGTAAGATACAAGTACTAAAAGAAGTGCAGTATGTAAACAGAGAGAGAAAGATGTAATATAAGTATCTACTATAAATAGAGAACTAACATGTGGCTAGTGAGTCAGAGTACAACATGGACATGTAAATGGCATTGGATGATTCTGATGCTACACTATGGAATGATTCTGATGCTATACTACTGGTGTATTATTCACATGTCCACTTCTACTCCCCCGTACCCCCAATCAATACACAAGGATCCAACCAGGTTATGTTATGATTCCATACACAGGCCCCCGAAGGGTGGTACATGGATGTCCCATAAATGGGGATTCTAGGAGACCCAATATATGGGATAAGGATTCAAGGAAGACTCTGTGATCATAAAAGTATATGTCACAAGTAATCAGTGAACCAATGAAGCATAGTGATATGCCATGTAAGTGAAATGCACAGAACATGTAGTACCCGATGCTCCCTAAGGATAACATCTCAAGAAGGGATCCATATAGTACCAATTCGTGTGACCAACGTGACAGTACAAGTAAAGTAATCTACTGCAGGAAATAATTCTAAGCAGGATATGAAATGATCAGAGAATGTACTCGCCTGGTATCTGAGTGTCCAATATGAAAATACTACCCGAGGAGGGGTGTCTGGCTCCTAATCAGAACAGCACAAGTCACAACAAGTCCAAAATGGTATAATGAAGTCCTACTATGCATTCTACATGATTCTAGGTCAATCTATGCCAAAGTCAACTCTTGGTCAACTCTGGTCAACCCTAGAAGTCAAACTAGGTCAACCAAGTCTAAATTAGGTCAAACTAGTCTACACTAGACTATATTAGCCTAATACTAGGTCACTCAACCAACACTAGCTAGGTGCCCATATACCTATACATAGGTATAGGCACAACAAATATCATGGTTATATATATATATATATATATATATATATATATATATATATATATATATATATATATATATATATATATATATATATATATATATATATATATATATATGGGCACCTAATTACGAGCCTGCGACTAGGACATAGGATCTAGGATATGAGTAAATTTATATATATACATGGTTGTGTGTTTATGGATGTATTTGTGTGTGTAGAGGAGAGTGGTAGTGGTGTTGAGAGTGTGTATTTATATATATGTGTGTATGTGTCTGTATATATATATAGATATGTATGTGTCAGAATAGGAAGGAGAATAGGAAGGAGAATGAGAAGGAGAATAGGAAGGAGAATGAGAAGGAGAATGGGAAGGAGAATGAGAAGGAGAATAGGAAGGAGAATAAGAAGGAGAATGGGAAGGAGAATGGGGAAGGAGAATAGGAAGGAGAATGAGAAGGAGAATAGGAAGGAGAATGAGAAGGAGAATGGGAAGGAGAATGAGGAAGGAGAATAGGAAGGAGAATGGGAAGGAGAATGAGAAGGAGAATGGGAAGGAGAATGGGAAGGAGAATGAGGAAGGAGAATAGGAAGGAGAATGGGAAGGAGAATGGGAAGGAGAATGAGGAAGGAGAATAGGAAGGAGAATGAGAAGGAGAATAGGAAGGAGAATGAGAAGGAGAATAGGAAGGAGAATGAGAAGGAGAATGGGAAGGAGAATGAGGAAGGAGAATAGGAAGGAGAATGAGAAGGAGAATGGGAAGGAGAATGAGGAAGGAGAATAGGAAGGAGAATGAGGAAGGAGAATGGGAAGGAGAATGGGAAAGAGAATGAGGAAGGAGAATAGGAAGGAGAATGGGAAGGAGAATGAGAAGGAGAATGGGAAGGAGAATGAGAAGGAGAATGGGAAGGAGAATGAGGAAGGAGAATAGGAAGGAGAATGGGAAGGAGAATGAGAAGGAGAATAGGAGTTTGAGAATGAATCGGAGTTCGGGTAGTCGGATTGACTTGAAACTTGGATGGCATGTTGGGTACACCCCACAAATGTCATATTTGAGCCGATTTTTGGCTCGGTTGACCCAGAGTTGACTTTTTACCCAAAAGTCAACCGTGAGTCAACACTTTGTCTAGATTTCACCAAATCCAAATCAGAGTTGACCAGTTGACCAAAAATCAACTGTTAGTCAACATTTGACCAGTTTGACCTAGAGTTGACCAGAGTTGACCAGAGTTGACCAGTTGACCAAAAGTCAACTGTAGGCCAACTCTTGATCCCGTTTGACTTTCTTCGACTTGTTTTGACCCGTGATGCCTGGTATGACCTAGGATTGACTTGGTTAGGCTTAGATTGACTTGATATAACTTGATTTGACCTAGATTAAATTGACAGGACTTAGTGTGACTCAGTGAGACCTTGTTTGACCTCGATTGCATATCATTCATTGTAAATCATTCCTAAACTTGTTTAAACCTAAATTAACTTACAGTATCTCATATTTAGGTCTTCTGATACCGCTCTGAGCATTGATATACCATACAGCTCAGGACAGCAGGCGAGTACATTCACTGATAGTTTTCATTGTCTTGATATTTGCTATATCCGATTCAGTCGTAGTGTCTTACTTGATTCTCAGACACGATAGTTCACGGACTAGTATTGTCGAATTCCTGTCATGAGATGTCATTCCTGGATTTCTTGGGATACTGGTACTTGCTTAGTCTTGATTCTCGTACTTGTATTGACGCCGATTCCTGAAGAGGACTTGCTCCCCTCTTAGGGAATCCCGCGTCATGGCGTGCTATGTCCGGATCCGTATACTACTCGGGGAATGGGGAATATTATAGATAGTGTGATCAATGCCCCCTTGAGTTACTCCTTGCACCATAGCTATACCCTCACCTCACGATGGGTATAGCCTGACCTGTGTTACTTCTCGCTCCATAGCTTACCATCCCGGCCGGGCCGAGTCCACGTGCTTGTAGCCGGTCGGCTGGAAGCCTGATGCTTGACCCATACCGATCACATTAGGCTATAATATTCGAGGCACATTTTATATTTACTTTTCCTGTCATATATCCTGTTCTGTCTATATTCAGTACTTTCTCACCATGCATGATATATATATATATATATATATATATATATATATATATATATATATATATATATATATATATATATATATATATATATATATATATATATATATATACACATCACATACCTACCTTAGGTTATAGTGCAACTATTAGGAACAACACAACACATAATATATATATATATATATATATATATATATATATATATATATATATATATATATATATATATATATATATATATATATATAGGCTTAATATATATACATACATTATGTATTTTAAACAAACCTATATATCAACCTATAAACAGGAAGAATAGAAAAAGAGAGAGAGAGAGAGTGTGTGTATGTGTGTGTAATATGAGTGATGAGGGGTGAGGCATACATGAAAGGGCTGAGTGTGTATGTGGGATGAGTGATGTGTGTGAGTGAACCATGCATTAGCAGGAAGAAGGAAAATGAAATCTGGAACAAAGAACAGTGGCATGGGATGAGTGAGTGATGTGTTAAACTCAGTGATTCTCATATTTGTGCAAAAGTGTGTTAGCATAAATGTGTATAGATAGGGATCATTGTGTACAAATTCTCAGATTGTGTGAGTGTCATATATGTGTGTACATGCGTGTCTTAGATTCAGTTTTTCATGTGTGTGGATGGTGTTAATCTCAGGTTTAAGGCCACAGAAGAAATTCTCAGATTTTAATATCAAAAGCTAAAATCCAGATTTCAGTCAAAACATTCTAACTGCACAGGAAAAGGTAAACCAATCAAGACTCATAAACAGAGTTTGATTCAGTTTCAAACCCTACTAGAATCTCAGGTTTTTCCAACCCAAACTACAACCAAACAGTCCCAATTTGATTTCAATATCTCACCAAATCAACACAAAACTGATACACACCTAGGTCACATATAGGGGAACATGTTTAGGATCTAAAACCCAGTATTAATCATCATTCAAAGGCTAAAACATCAGACAAATTCCTGTATGAAAACTGGACATTCTCAGGAAAAGTATGTATCAGAGTTTGGAAAGGAATGAGAATTCGAAGGCCAAAAAGGAATTTTGAAAACTTAAATCCTATGCCAATCTTAACCCTAATATGTAGGTTAACTCCCAGATACACATAGGTGTACAAGCAATCGATTTAAACCCACAAAATAGGTTAACAATCATCAATTACCTCAGGACACCCCAAATGTCAGAACATGCATCAGAAAATGAGAAATGATAAATTCGAATTAGAAATAGTAGCTAATTTACAAATCAATAGGTTGGTAATATAATTACATGCTGTGTACGTGTCCCAAGGTCCATTACGTGTCCATACATACGACACAACCGTGTCCAACATGAAGAAAACCCAATATCAGACACAACAGTGCACTGTCCAGTGCACTGCCTCGTGCACACGTGCACTTGTGTCGGGTACACGACACAGGACACTACTGTGTCTCGTGGTCATCCACATAGATAGCCCACCTATTGGGCTATCTCATAGGCCAACTGGCCAGTGTCCAACCCGTGTCAGTGTCGGATACGAGAGTCGTATCAGAGCTAGAAACTAACAGTGCACTGTCGAGTGAAATCCACGTGCGACGAAGATTTCTCCCCCGACACGCCACGTGGGCACGTGAGACTTGACACGTGGTGTGTCAGTCAGTGCCCCATGGCTCGTGTCAAGTTCCACGTGTCCTGGTTGTATGTCGTGTCCACCAGAGCCCCCGAACAGCAGGGGATCCAATCCCGAGCGCGCGCGCGCGTGTCCACGTGCCTCCCTAGGCCTGACATGACACGAAAACCAAACACAAACACTAGAAAACCATAGGCAAGATCAAAACTCTAATTCATATTCAAAAAGTTTCCACAAAACCAAACAAAATTCCCTCAGTGGCATTTCGACAAACACCTAGGTACCACCTCTGGTACGTGTCCAAATGGACACAAAACTTATGAAACCTGACACGACACCAATGCAGACACTTAGGGGACCCCTAGGGCTTCCTAATCATGAAAAGAAATCAAAGTTTCATGGAGAAATGAGAAAATTACCTATGGATGAACTTTCAAGAAAAATCCCCTTTGTGAGCTCCTCTCTTGATATCCCAATCTAATCAAAACAACCTCAAACTGAAATAAAACTCAAATAGCAGTAAGAATAGTAATATTAGGATCCAATGCAACTTGTTTGGGAGAAAAAGGATCTAAAATAGATTTTCTATGGGTTTTTAAACATGGAGACTCACCTTTCTTCTCTTGAAATAAATTCCTAAAGAAGAGGCTAGCCCTAGATTTTAGGAGGGTATTTATAGGGTGGTGATCCCCATAAAGATAAGGTGGCTGGCCATCATTCCTAGGGATTAGGGTTTGGTAAATGCTTTGGGCTTTGGGCCAACTTACAAGCTATGTGTTAAATGATTAATCAAGGCTCTAAATCATAAACCATGACTTATGACTTTCTAATTCCTATTGCTAACTAGAGTCTAATAACCAAACCAAAGATTAGGCTAGGTTAGACTAGAGTCATATAACCTAACCAAGTCCATACTAACTAGGGTTAGCTTCTAGGTTGGTCTACAAGGGTCAACACTAGTCAAAGTCAACCTAGTCCAAACAATTCCAAAATTATTCCTAAAAATTCCCATAAATTCAAATAAATTATAATAAATTCAAATTACCCCAAAATGTCAAAAATACCCTCATACTAGAAATGTGGTAGTGATAGTTAAACCCTCATGTATCTAGACAGCCGTGACCGTATAATGAGGTGATTCCATTTCAATATACGTAGCTGGCTATGTATGCCCCCGCTCTCCAGTATTTTGGTTCTGGTGCGTTACATAGTTTAAGTGGTGGCCCATACAGGTCTTGTAAATCAAGATATGTGAGGGTTTACCATATAGATGTCTCAATTAGCACTCGCCCTTGATCTCTGCTCGTATCCTCTGAATCCCTGAATTCTTGACCTGATCACATGCTTGTATCTTTGATCTGTCCTGGTCCTTCCTTATTGTTCCCGGTGTCATCTTCTTCAGCGGTATTGTTCCTGGTCCTACCGATCGGCAAGGTGGAGCACCTCCCATGGGCCAGCAGCAACCTGGAGATCAAGCCCAGCATTCAGGAGTAGCCTCCAGAGTCATGCCTACAGAGGGTCAAGAGCCACTAGTTCAGCCAGTCCAGCCTGCAGAGCCTGATGATGGCACCTTGATGGGTCTCATCAGGACATTACTAGCACCTCAAGATCGTCGGGGCGACGCCCTGCACCAGGTAGTACAAGATGCTCTGAACAGAGGCGGTCATCAAGGTACCAAGCAGCCAACAGCTTCAAGCATTTGAACCCTCCCTTCTTCGATGGCAGCAAAGATGTTATTGCCACAGTTGCTTGGCTGCAGGATACAGAAGTAATTCTAGAAGCGGTAAAGACGCCCGAGAATGAGAAGGTGGCGGTAGTACGCCTACAGTTATTGGATTTTGTCCACAGCTGGTGGGCGGCACAGGCCGTTGGATTAGTGGCCCCTGTTGCGTGGACAGTATTCCGAGAGAGATTCTAGACCAAGTACTTCGATGCTGTAGCTCGGTACGATCTACAGACGAGGTACACCAATCTGAAGCAGATGGGCAGGACGGTCGACGGATATGCGACCGAGTTTTTGAGACTTAGTCGGTTTGCTCCAACCTTGGTAGCGACCGAGTTCGACAGAGCCCAACGGTTCCAGCAGGGGCTCCATCTAGAGATTTTATTGGTAGTGGAGCAGTTTGAGCATTAGACTTTTGATACGGTATTGAGAGCAGCCAGGAGGCACGAGTATACCTCCCAGAGGATCGTTGACAGGACCGAAGGTCGAAAGCGATCTCATGGCCACAAGAATCAGTCTTCAGCACCAACCCCGGCAGCCAGGGCTTTGACAATTGGAACTCCGAGGCGGGCGGCCTCAGTGACGTCGGTTCAATATTCAACCCCGACGAATCCTCAGCAGCAGAAGCAGAAGCACTTTTCCGCAGTGGGATGTTCACATTACGGGAAGCCAGGACATGTGGTGGCTGAATGTCATAGGGCGCAGGAATTATGCCTGGCTTGTGGGACAGCGGATCACAAGACAGGATCCTGCCCGAATAGAGGTAGTTCATCTTCATCAACCTTTTCTAGTTCCTCGGTTAGGGGGCCAGTACCAGTCCAGTAGCAGCAGTACCCATTTTCGAGGCCCTTACCGCCTCAGGCCCAAGTATTTTAGCAGCAGAACCCCCAGCAGTATGCATAAGCCCAAGCCCTGATTCAGAGCAGACAGAGAGGTTTTCAGCAGAGGGGACCCGTATCCAGAGGACATGGTCAGGCGATGGCGATGACCGTAGAAGAAGGATTGGCACCAGGTGAGGTAGTGGCAGGTACTATTCTCGTCAACTCCTTTCCAGCATCAGCGTTATTTGATTCTGGTGCATCGCATTCATTCATGTCTGCACGATTTGCGACACGGATAGGACTGGAGCCCGAGTCATTATCAGTAAGGCTCAATATACTTACTGGTAACGATCTTGTGGGAGTAGATAGAGTGTTTTCCTCGTGTCGGATCGTAGTTAGCGGTAGAAAGTTTCCCGCTAGATTGATAGAGTTTCTGATGGCCGATTATGATGTGGTCTTAGGGATGGATTGGTTAAGGAACCAGTATGCTAGAATAGACTGCCATGTTGGCAGGGTTGTTTTTAGCATTCCAGGCGAGCCAGAGTTTTTCTTTTCCCGAGGCGAAGTTGAACCTTCTCCTTCAGTATTACGGATGGCAGTAGCAGCAATACAGTTACCCCGGATAGTCGAGGAGTTTCCAGATGTTTTTCCAGAGAAGCTTCCAGGAATGCCGCCAGAACGAGAGATCGAGTTTATTATCGACTTGATCCCGAGGACAGCCCCAGTATCGGAGAGAGTTTACAGGATGGCACCTTCAGAGTTAGAAATATTGTACAAGATAATTGAAGAACTCAGGACCAAGGGATTCATTCGTGCAAGCGGATCGCCTTGGGGAGCCCCGATGCTTCTTGTGAAAAAGAAGGATGGTACATCCAGATTATGTGTAGATTATCGTACCTTGAACTTAGTGACAATCAAGAACAGATACCCTCTTCCGAGGATAGATGACTTGTTTGATCAACTCAAGGGGGCAGCAGTATTCTCGAAGATTGACTTACGGTCAGGATACCATCAGATCAGAGTCAGAGAGCAGAACATCCCGAAGACAGCTTTCAGATCTAGATATAGGTATTGGAAGTTTCTTGTTATGCCATTTGGAGCAACCAATGCGCCGACTATATTCATGGACCTCATGAATCACATTTTTATGCCATACTTGGATCAGTTCGTGATTGTGTTTATAGACGATATCCTGGTCTACAGTAAGAGTGAAGCGGAGCATGAGCAGCATCTCAGAATTGTCCTCCAGATTCTCAGAGAGTACCAGTTGTATGCGAAGTTCAGTAAATACGAGTTCTGGCTCGATCGTATTTTATACTTGGATCATATCATCACCAGAGGTGGGGTAAAAGTGGACCCCCAGATGATCGTGGCTATTGAGACGTGGCCAGTACCCAGTACCGTTGCAGAAGTTCGCAGTTTTTTTGGCTTGGCCGGCTACTACCGGCGATTTGTTTTGAACTTTGCACGAATTTCAGCACCTATGACCCAGTTGACCCGCAAGGATGTGCAGTTTGCTTGGACCACAGAATGTCAGGAATCTTTTGAGAAGTTGAAGCGAGGCTTGATGACGGCACCCATTCTCACGCTTCCAGATGGGACCGGAGGATTTTTAGTATATTGTGATGCTTCAGGCAGAGGTTTAGGATGTGTTTTAATACAGCATGGGAAGGTAATAGCTTATGCGTCACGTCAACTTTGTGATCATGAGAGAAATTATCCGACCCATGACTTGGAGTTGGCAGCAGTAGTGTTTGTACTTAAGCTTTGGAGGCACTACTTGTATGGAGATAGGGTGGAGATTTTCACCGACCACAAGAGCCTGAAGTATGTGTTTACTCATAAGGATCTTAACATGCGTCAGAGGAGGTGGCTAGAGCTACTTGTGGATTATAATGTCAACCTGCAGTATCACCCATGAAGGCCAATGTAGTAGCAGATGCGTTTAGCAGGAGAGACGGAGTTTATTTTCTCACAGTGCAGCCAGAGTTATTGGCAGATCTTCAGAAGATGGGTATAGAAGTTGTCCTTCCTACCAATGTGGCATTGATGGCCAGCCTGCAAGTTCAGTCCACTATAGTCGAGAGGATCCAGATGGCTCAGTCAGCAGATTCTAAGCTTCAGCGGCTTAGAGCAGAATGTGTAGCAGGACGAAGACCAGAGTTATGTATCCATGAGGATGGTACACTTCGACATGGGAAGCGTCTTTGTGTACCCAGTAGAGATATCAGACAGAAACTCATGGCAGAAGCTTACAGTTCTCGGTATTCGATTCATCCCGGTGGCACGAAGATGTACCGTGATATCCGTCAGCACTTTTGGTGGAATGGCATGAAGAGGGAGATAGCCCGGTTTATCTTTCGGTATTTGGTTTGGCAATAATTTAAAGTTGAGCATCAGAGACCGGCTGGACTTTTTCAGCCCTTGCCGATTCCAGAATGGAAGTGGGAGCATATAACCATGGATTTCGTGACTGGATTACCTAGGTCCCCGGCCGGTAGGGATGCTACTTGGGTTATTATAGACAGGCTCACGAAGGTGGCTCACTTTCTCCCGTTCAGAGTTGGTCAGTCGACGGCTCAGCTAGCAGAGATGTACCTCAGGCAAATCGTCAGATTTTACGGTGTACCAGTCAGTATCACCTCAGACAGAGATTCAAGATTTACGTCGCACTTTTGGCACAGTCTACAAGAGGGTTTGGAAACTCACCTCCAGTTTGGCTCAGCTTATCATCCGCAGACAGATTGTCAGTCTGAGCATACCATACGAACCTTGGAAGATATGTTAAGATCTATTAAACTCGACTTCGGTGGTTCATGGGAGGATCATCTGCACCTGGTGGAGTTCTCGTACAACAACAGTTTTCAAGCCAGTATCCAGATGGTACCGTTCGAGGCACTGTATGGTAGGAAGTGCAGATCCCCGCTAGTATGGGATGATGTTGGAGAAAGGCAAATGCTCGGTCCGAAAATGATTACTCAGACAGTTGAGGTGGTCAGAAGAGTCAGAGATCATCTTCGCGTCGCACAAGATCGCCAGCGCCATTGAGCCGATTCTCATCGGTGCCCCCTTAAATTTTTTGTCGACGACCATGTATTCCTTAGGATCTCGCCTAACCGTGGCGCCATTCGTTTCGGGGTACAGAAAAAGCTTAGTCCTAGGTATATAGGGCCGTTCGACATTCTGGAGTGAGTATGAGATGTGTCATATCGTCTCGCTCTCCTGCCGTCGTTACGTGAGGTGCATGATGTCTTTTATGTATCCCAATTGCGACGGTATATCCCGGATACGAGTCATGTCCTAGATCATTCGGAATTAGTTGTTGGTACCAACCTTTTGTATGAGGAGAGGCCCGTATCCATGTTGGACCGAAGAGAGAAGATACTCAAGAACAAGACTATCAAGTTAGTCCGTGTTGCTTGGGGTCATCACTCTTTGGGTGAGTCAACGTGGAAGCGTAAAGATGATATCCGATCGCGATATCCCGACCTGTTTGACTCGTAAGGTATAATATTTTTCTCATGCCTTATGCTCTCAATTCCTTGCTTGAATGAATGATTACATAGTGGACTGTTTAGTATAGCTTGTCTGTGATTAGTATAGCTTGTCCTTGCCTCTCTAGCCTCTTAATTAAATTTCGAGGACGGAATTCTTTTAAGGTGGGTAGAGTTGTAACGTCCGTAGTTCGTATTACGTATTTTGGTATACGTGTACGTATTTTGACTCATATTGCATGTCTTATTGCATGGTTTATTTTGGTATTTTATTTTGCTTGGTTCGGTTCGGTTTGCTTGGTTCGGCTTGGTTCAGTTTTGTTGCATGTGAACCAACTGTAATTCTACTTCTCAAAATTTTATTATTTTATAAATTCTTAAATAATTTTCCTGATTTTTCTTCTTTTCTAAGCTATTATTATTATTGTTATTATTATTATTTTCTTTAAGCCCAATTTGATTGGGGCTTTTATTCAATGTAACTAGTGGGCTTTTGGTGATAGCCCATGGATCAAACCCTTCTTTTAAATCCATCTTCCCTCTGATTTGGAATAAACTCATTTCCAGGCTCAGCTATTTCTTCTGGAAATGGAGAAGGAATTTGAAATTCCTTCTCTAACCAATTCTGTTATGAGCCATGTGCTTAACAATTTTTCATTCATTTTTCTTCCAAATTCTCTCCATCACCACCTATTTAAGGACCAGTAGATCTCATCATTTCTCAGCCATCATTTTTCAGCCATTTTCTTCTTTTCGAGCTAGTCTTCTTCTTCCCAGAGCTGCAGTTCTCCTTTCGAGCATCAATCACGTTTAGGTGAGAATCGAATTTATTTTGGATTTATGTCTTCGGTTGAATTGATTTGAATTGTGCTTCGTGCTTTCAATCTAGGTCACTCATCCTCGATGGTCAGGAAAGGGATGAGCTCTAGTCAATCTCTGACATTTTCCTCGATTATTAGAATCTGGTGAGTAATTCACCATTCATAGTTGTTCTGATTAAATGCCACAGTAAGTTGTTCTTCATCCCAAATCCAATCTATAATTTCATGTCCTTGATTTTGGTTCTGTGATGAATTGTATCAGAGTATGGATCGTGATTGGATTTCCCCATTGATTCTATGAATTCTAATCAATTCGAACCAACAATAGGTATCAGTGAATGTTTAGGTCTCTTCGATTGATTTTGTATTTCTTCATTGATGCAAGTTTGATATTCCTTGTCCGATTTCTTGTTTTGAAGTTCGATTTGGAAGGATCGATCCTGTGACTGAACCGTGAAGAGAAGACTCGATACGACAAAAGAACCCTGCTCAGGTAATTTCTAATCCATTCATGCACATTTGGTAGACTCTTCCTGTGTGGACTGTGGTTAGTTTCACCTTTTGTTTGAGTATCAGAGTTTTGGTTTGGGAGTATCAGGAGGAATGTATCCATAGAGGAATTAACTAAATTCTGGTGGTGGCACTGAGTAGTTAAGATGTGTTGAAGTGTTACTCGATTTAGGTCTATCCATTGTTACAGATTATACTCTATTCGAAATTGTATTAATTATCCAGACCAGTTGGAGAATCCAGTTATTGAATTAACCTGTTGTTCAGTTTAGTTCACCCTCTTCAGTTGGTTTAGAATAATGAGTAACATTGAATGTTAATGACCAGAACAAACTGATTTGACTTAAACATATAACAAAGGGTTTTGTGGAGAAGTTTATTAGCTGGACAGAATAAAGGTTTAGCTCCTTGCTTAAATATTTGGGATGATTGCAGTAAGTTACAAGGGGACTGTGGTATAGCTGACTTTGTTTCTACCTATCATTTGACTTGAACCTACTTAAATAATAGAGCATATTTCATGTAGCTGTTAATATCTTAACCAGAAATAAGTGGGTTAAGTTCAGTGCAATATGTTGAGACTGACAAGTTCAGGACTGATGTGTATCAAATGCTTTAGTTAGGAGTAATATGTATCCACCCTGTGTAGGGATTGATTGTATCAGTCCTGATTACTAGAGGCTGGATTGAATGGAGGCTATGATCCTCAGTGATGTACTGTGGGAATCAGAGTTGAAGTTCAGTCCTGGGCATGCCTAGCTTAGTACCAATTTATGAACATACATTACCTTCACCTTGTGTTCGAGACAGTGTTTAAGGTTGAGTTTAATTGTTTCCTTCGATCACTGAGAATTATCTCTGTTCTGAGAAGTGGAACAGAGGATATTGGAGAATTTCTGAGTTGTAACTTGAGTGTAAGGATGGGGGTGTATGAGTTCCTATAGGACTGATGTACAGCTGCATATTGAACTGAGATGTCTTATTTCAGTCTACGATTAAGACTGAATGTTATTTGGGACTTAACTGTCAGATGTCTCCAGATTGAGGGTATGTCCTTATTTAAACTCAGCACTAGGATTGATGTTAGGAACTGTACAGAGTTTTCCTTAAGATCACATATTCAGGGGTGTCCATACATCTAAGATTGGGTGTCCCCTTTTAATGGCTATAAAGGAATGATGTCTAGGTGAAGACTGAAAGCAATATTGGTTCTAACAGGATTTGTATATCAGTAACTAGAAAGTGATTGAGACTGATATTGAATGAGAATGGAATAGTTAATTCGAATGGAAATGGATTAGTAGAACTGGGGAATCAACCACAAGTTATGAGTATCTGTCACGACCCGCACCCACTGTGAGGGTACGAGAACGTAACAACGCCCAGCCTACACCGTAGTGTCGGTGGTAGAACGCTGTCCTAGGTCAATCCTCTAACACTATAAAGGTACCTGTACAGTATATACACTCCGAATGGAGGTGACATAGCAATATACAGTCTCAATCACATCTAAGCAGAATGAAAAGATAGGAAGATAGATAGATAAATACTGGAATGGAAGAAGTATACATCACAGCAAGAGAGTCTAAGTGTCTGAAATAACATCTCAACAAACATCCAGAAAACAAGTCCCACTACTGAATATGAAATAATATATACAATCAGATCTCAAAGACAGAATAGAAGACCTAGACTAGGGAGCCTCAGTCTTTAAGCTAGTGGATCAGGCTGGAAATTCGGGTCACACATGGCATCTACAGCTGTCCCATAGTAGGTGTCTACGCAGGCCTCATCCTCATCCTCTGTAATATTTTTAACAGGTCCAGTCAGGACGGGAGCGAGCACAAAACATCTCACGCAGTTCATATCGAGTTAGGAAATATAAAGCATGCAATAGAGTAAAGTACATGAAACGCTGAAAGAAGAAGGTATATGAAAAACAGTAGAGATTTGATAACAGGAAATATCCAAATATGATAAGTAAGAAATCGTAAGGAACATGTGATTTAGAGTACAATCTGGTTATGTAAACGGACTAGGAAAATGCAATGGTAACTCTATTGTACGTGGGTGTACAATAGACATATACAATAGTTATACAATATTGTACAATAGGATTTGAGTACATAACCAATTCTACTCCCCCTCCCCAAACAATACACAAGGATCCACTCCTGTTACATTATCTTGCACAATAGTGTACAATGTTATACAATGGATGTACAATATTATACAATAGATGTACAATGTTATACAATAGTTGTATAATGTTATACAATAGAGTACAATGGTCTATCCCTGGGACTCATGTGATACTGAGAGTACAATATGCACAAGGAGTATACAAGGATATAGGTATTCAATAAATACAATATGGAAGTGAAACGCACATCACAATATGTATTTATTGAGTACAAGGGGATAACATCCCAAAAGAAGATCCGTATAGTACCAATCCGTGATAACAATGTGTCAGCATCAAGTACAGTAATCTAGAGCAAGAATGTAAATCCAGACAAGTATGAAACGGTCAGAGAATGTACTCGCCTGATAGCCTGAGTGTCTGAAGAGAATATATTGTCCGAGGAGTGGTGTCTGTCTCCTATAGAACAGTACAAGTCACTATGAGTCTAAAAAAAGATAATAAGATGCATTACAATACATTCTAAATGAATCTAGGTCAATCTAGGTCAAATCTAAGTCAAATCTAAGTCACACCAAGCTAAACTAGGTCATACTAGGTTATACTGAGCCAAACTAGGTCATACTAGGATAATCAAGGTAAAACAAGGTCATAGGAAATCAATCCAAGTCAATCTAGGTCGATTTGGGTCAAGGGTTGACTTACAGTTGACTTTTGGTCAAAAAGTCAACTCTGGTCAACTCTGGTCAACACGGAGTCAACCCTAGGTCAAACAAGTCACATGTTGACCAACTGTTGACTTTCAGTCAACTGGTCAACTCTGGTTTGGTTTTGGTCAAATCTGGTCGCTTAAAGGCTAAGTTTAACTCTCGGTTGACTTTTGTTGACTTTTGGTCAAAATGGTCAACCGTCGTCAAAACTAGTCTATGAATACCATATTTGATCATTACCAACCAAGGGAACCAAGTTCTAACTCTATCTTAGACTCCAAACTCAAATACCCTATTTCTATGTATTACCTACATTACCTTACCAAGGTAAATACCAATACCTTGTCCAATACCACTCTAACCTAGGAATACTAACCTAGGCTTCCTAGGATAGCTAGATACTATCCTATACTAATATTACCTACCAAGAAATCCTAGTATCTAGGTCATCTAAGTCATCTTATGACACATGTTATCCAATACCCATTACCTTACCTCATATACCAATCTCATTTACCCTACATTCACACAAACTCACCCAACACACATACTACAAGCTCACACACAACACTCACATAGGCCCTCCTATATGTTTAGTCATAGGCTAATACCTATAGGTTATTAGCTATACTCATATATCACTCTCACTCATAAATACATATATATATAACTCACAACACATATACATATATATATATAGGCTCACACATATATCTCACATATACATACCCATAGCTCCTAAATACATACCCATATATCTCATCCACACTCACACACAAACTCAAATACAAGGCCACAAGCACACACTAAGCTTAGATATAGGCTAAGCTAAGGGCTGTTCTCCCTCTTTAACACCCTATCCAAAATCACTCTCTAACTCATTCCTTCACCACCCTATATCACTCTCTCATTCTCTCAATATCTACTCATACACACACTCCTTATAGCTGAAATTATAGACTGAAATTGTGGTGGTAAGTGACAGGTTATGGGAAGCTAAAGGGCTTGTGTTTAGGACTGAATTGAAGAGCTATAGGGGCTGAATTTGTGGGGTTACATGGCTGATTGAGAGGGCTACATGGCTTAGTATTAGGACTGAAGTTGGATGGTGATAAGGACTGCTACTAGAAGTTTTTGGGGACTGTCATTGAGTGAACAAAAGCTGAATATTGGGCTATAGGGGACTGCACATATACATGGACTAAATAGTGTGCAAACAAGGACTGATATGGGTGTAAGGGACAGATATAGGGGACTGATTTACATGGCTGTAAATAGGACTGCAACATGGGTGATTTTCTGGACTGAAAATAGGCAAAGTGACAGGCATATAGGGGACTGCACATTGGGACTCCAACATGTGCAAAAACTGGACTGATATTGTGGAATGTAGGACAGGTTTTAGGGCTATTCCTAGGCTGATTTTCAGGCTGGAAATGGGATGTAATGGGACTGATTTTTGGTGCATTTGGGACTGCTACATGGGGCATCAAATGGCTGAACCATTGGGGCCTGTCAAGGCTGATATGGTGGTGTTCAGGGGGCTGAAACTAGTGGACAGGTTTTAGGGTGAAATGGCTGAACAAAGGGGAAGTTTGGGGCTGTTTAGGGGATGGTTTGGGACAGGTAAATGGACAGGAATTAGGACTACTTGGCTGTCCATTCATGGACCAGTTAAGGACAGGTAAATGCTGCTATGTGTGGGTTCATACATGGGCTAATTTCCCAACCCATACTTGCTGCCTTGGCAGCAGCATACTGCTGCTACTGCTGACAGGAATCAGCAGTCAATCTTTCCCTCCCAAGCTCTCAGTCCCACCCTCTCTATCTCCAAACCTATCACTCCATGCCTCTCTCTCTCTCTAATCCCTTCAAATCTCACTTCAAAATCACTCTCTAATCTCTATAATACAACACACACACACAGATACAAATCTCTATTCCACCACCACTCTCAAAACCTCTCTCAATCCCATTACCTCAAACACCTTCAAAACACACCCAAGGGACCCCTCCCTTGGCCGACCACATTCCCATTCCCACAACACAAGATTACACATACATATACCATAATATATATATTCACATATATATAAACCATATCATATATATACATATATATATATATATATATATATATATATATATATATATATATATATATATATAGAGAGAAAAAAAAAATATATATATATATATAGATTAATATATATATATATCACCATATATATACATATATTGATATAGGTAATATGATACACTATGATACATAGGAAAACTCAATATAAACACATAGTAAAATTTGGAATAAATATTAGAATAATACAAAATCAATATATAAATAATTCCCCGTGTGTCCAAATAGGGGTTTTCCCATTAGGACACGATCCTATACATAGGACACCTCTACAAGTGCCCAAATGGACACGAAATGGACTCAAATGGACACACAACCATGGGGGTTATTCCTATGGGTCAAAAAATAGATCTATATGCATGAAAGGATGGTTTAGAGGAGAGGTTATACCTTCCGGGAGAGAGATTCAAAGGAAAAAGTCTTCCGACACGTAGAGATTCCAATAGGACACGAACGAGCTCCGAATCCTTCCAAACTTGGCTAGTACCTTCCTTTCATGGAGTAGAGAAGAAATGGTGGAGATTTGGTGGAAGAAATGATGGATTTGGAGATGAAATCACTAGAGGTTGCTCTCTAGAAATTTGGGGAAGAACAAAAGAGAGAATGGAAGAGTGAAATAATGAAATGAACCCATGCCTATCCCCTCCTCACTTGGCCGGCCATATGGGCTGCTATGGTCCATTTTTGGAATGCCTAAAATACCCCCCTCTAGCCTATTCTATTAGTATTAGGAAAAGGGTTTAAGTCGGGGGCTAGTTTGGTCATTCTAACACACTAATCTAATTAATCCTAATCCAAATAAATTAGCCTAGTCACTAACTAAAATAAATGACATGTGGGCCATGGCTAACTAGTGTGTGGGTCCACTAGAGTCAAAACTATCCCGGGTCCCCGTTTCAAGTCGGATTGAGCTGAAATTCGAACCCGACTCAAATAACCCCAAAATATTACAATAAACAAATAAATAATTTTAATAATAATAAAAATGAAAAAAAGACAAAAATACCCCTGTTTCTGGAAACTAGAGGTGACAAATCTATCCACCTTAAAAGAATTTCGTCCTCAAAATTAAAACCAAACAATAGTAAAATGTCAAAATCACAAGTCATGGCTAAAAATTAAAATGATTAAAATCTCAAAAATCAAGCATGAATTAAATGACTAAGTTTATAAAATTTAATATTACACTCAAATAGAAGCTATCTACCTTAAAAGAATCATCCAAAAATTTAAAAAAAATAAGGTAACCACAGAAAATCATACAAATCGATAATCGTATGCGTCTATCCAATCATCATGATACTCAGAATCTCTGTCATGCCAGTAAGCAAGGCTACAATAATCACAGAGTCCTCAACTATGGTACATACCTCTAGAATTATGGTATTTAAAATTTTTGTATTGCCGCACGCTTGGCAGCGAAAACCTTAAATTCCTACACCCGAGAAATACGTCCATAATCCGACTATATGTCCTCCTTATGTCTGCTAGCATGACCCCAGAGGATTCTAAAATCTTATAATCGAGGCAACCTAGCCCATACGACTTATCTCAGAGAAAAATTAAATCATAATGAAGCACCAGATCGAAACTTATCAACAATAAAGAAACAGATAGGAACAGATGGAATAGAATTTTTAAGGCAGTAATTGCAGAATTAAAAAAAAAGAACGGAACCTGCGACTAGATCTCCAACGGCCTGAGCATCCTCGGCTGTCACGGCGAAAGCTCGCCCTGGCTGGCCTCCCCTGGCCTGCTGCTGATGCTGGACGAACCTTTGCTGCTGAGTCTGCAATGGTGGTCCCCTCTGCTGCCCTGCCGGAGCTCTAGCTCCTGGTGCTATCTGAGCCAATGGTGTCGGGTTCTTGGGACACTCTCTACACTGATGCTCCACTGATCCGCAAAGTAAACACATACCCAGCCTCTTCCTACAGTCGTCCCACCCATGGCCTTGCTTCTTGCAGAAGTTACATATAGTGTTCTGCTGCTGCCTGGGTGTCTGCTGATACTGTACCTGTCTCTGTCCCTGATACTGAACGGGCCTCTGCTGCTGCTGCTGAAAGTGGACCATCGGCTGCTGATACTGCTGCTGAAATTGATACTGAACGTACGACCTCTTGGCCGGTCCTCCGCTGCTGCTGCCCCCAAATGGGTCTCGCTCCCTCTTGAGCCTAAGCTCAAGATCATCCTCCGCCAATAAGGCTTCCGTCAAAATCTCCTCAAAAGTGGCATCCCTGTTGCCCTTGGTCAAGGACTTGACTTCCTTGACCAGACCCTTCCGGAACCTCTGGGCCTTCGTCGCCTCGCTCAAACCCTCCACGAATCTGCTGAGGCGGCCGAACTCCCCAGCGTACTCTTCCACTGACAGGCTCCCCTGGACTAAGCTCTCGAACTGGAACTCCAAGGCTCTGAGCGCTGAATCTGAAAAGAACTTCTTCTTGAAGAAGCCCTTGAACTCCTTCCAAGTCTGCCCAGGTACCCCCACTCTGGGGTCTGACTGATACCAGGTGTGAGCAAGATCTCGCATCCGGCTAGCTGCAGCCTCGATCTGAAGATCTGCTGGTATCCTGGCCAGGCGAAAGATCTCCTCTATATGCTCGATCCACTCATCGGCATATAGAATCCCCTCTGTTCCCAGGAAGTCTCTGGAGCTCATCTTCTGAAACTGCTCGATCCCCGGTGTCTTTGGCTGCTGCACCACTGGTCGGGCTGCAACTGTCGAAATGGCCAACTCCATGCCCCTTTTCCTGTCGGGTCTGCTGCATCTCCATAAACTGCTGAAAGTACACGAACATCTGTGCCGCATCCACGTTTCCTGTAGGCGGCGGCTGCTGGAATGGTACCTCTGGAATGACTGGGTCCTGCCTCCGAACTGGTGAAGGCATACCCTCTGCTGCTAGTGGAGGGGCTCCTCCGACCGCAGCTGAAACGCCTACCCCAGCTGGCATGACTGAGGCTGCGGTACCAGGGGCTGGCTGCTGGATATGAGAGGTGGCAGACCTCTCATCGGCGTGCCTCTGGCCCTGGCGATGAGATCTTGTCTCAACCATCCTGGAGACAGATCAAAGAAACAATTTCCGAGAATGAGTCGAAATAGCAAAGGAGGACAGTTATATTCAAAGAAAAACAATATCAGCAAGAACTGAGATGGTATGAATTAGATAAGAGTTTTTCCTAATGTGATTGAGTACCTCCAAAAATATAATAATCCTACTGCAGGCTGTAGTGATACTCTAGTTCGAATACCACTACATAAACTCGACCTGCATGGGCCACCACTAAAAACGTGTCACGACCCGCACCCACTGTGAGGGTACGAGAACGTAACAATGCCCAGCCTACGCCGCAGTGTCGACGGTAGAACGCTGTCCTAGGTCAATCCTCTAACAATATAAAGGTACATGTACAGTATATACACTCCGAATGGAGGTGACATAGCAATATACAGTCTCAATCACATCTAAGCAGAATAAAAAGATAGGAAGATAGATAGATAAATACTGGAATGGAAGAAGTATACATCACAGCAAGAGAGTCTAAGTGTCTGAAATAACATCTCAACAAACATCCAGAAAATAAGTCCCACTACTGAATATGAAATAATATATACAATCAGATCTCAAAGACAGAATAGAAAACCTAGACTAGGGAGCCACAGTCTCTAAGCTAGTGGATCAGGCTGGAAATCCGGGTCACACATGGCATCTACAGCTGTCCCATAGTAGGTGTCTACGCAGGCCTCATCCTCATCCTCTGTAATATTTTCAACAGGTCCAGTCAGGACGGGAGCGAGCATAAAACATCTCACGCAGTTTATATCGAGTTAGGAAATATAAAGCATGCAATAGAGTAAAGTACATGAAACGCTGAAAGAAGAAGGTATATGAAAAACAGTAGAGATTTGATAACAGGAAATAACTAAATATGATAAGTAAGAAACCGTAAGGAACATGTGATTTAGAGTACAATCTGGTTATGTAAACGGGCTAGGAAAATGCAATGGTAACTCTATTGTACGTGGGTGTACAATAGATATATACAATAGTTATACAATATTGTACAATAGGATTTGAGTACATAACCAATTCTACTCCCCCTCCCCAATCAATACACAAGGATCCACTCCTGTTACGTTATCTTGCACAATAGTGTACAATGTTATACAATGGATGTTCAATATTATACAATAGATGTACAATGTTATACAATAGTTGTACAATGTTATACAATAGAGTACAATGGTCTATCCCTGGGACTCATGTGATACTGAGAGTACAATATGCACAAGGAGTATACAAGGATATAGGTATTCAATAAATATAATATGGAAGTGAAACGCACATCACAATATGTATTTATTGAGTACAAGGGGATAACATCCCAAAAGAAGATTCGTATAGTACCAATCCGTGATAACAACGTATCAGCATCAAGTACAGTAATCTAGAGCAAGAATGTAAATCCAGACAAGTATGAAACGGTCAGAGAATGTACTCGCCTGATAGCCTGAGTGTCTGAAGAGAATATACTGTCCGAGGAGTGGTGTCTGTCTCTAATAGAATAGTACAAGTCACTATGAGTCTAAAAAAAGATAATAAGATGCATTACAATGCATTCTAAATGAATCTAGGTCAATCTAGGTCAAATCTAAGTCACACCAAGCTAAACTAGGTCATACTAGGTCATACTGAGATAAACTGGGTCATACAAGGACAATCAAGGTCAAACAAGGCCATAGGAAATCAATCCAAGTCAAACTAGGTCGATTTGGGTCAAGGGTTGACTTACAGTCGACTTTTGGTCAAAAAGTCAACTCTGGTCAACATGGAGTCAACCCTAGGTCAAACAAGTCATATGTTGACCAACTGTTGACTTTCACTCAACTGGTCAACTCTGGTTTGGTTTTGGTCAAATCTGGTCGCTTAAAGGCTAAGTTTGACTCTCGGTTGACTTTTGTTCAAAATGGTCAACCGACGTCAAAACTAGTCTATGAGTACCATATTTGATCATTACCAACCAAGGGAACCAAGTTCTAACTCTATCTTAGACTCCAAACTCAAATACCCTATTTCTATGTATTACCTACATTACCTTACCAAGGTAAATACCAATACCTTGTCCAATACCACTCTAACCTAGGAATACTAGCCTAGGCTTCCTAGGATAGCTAGATACTATCCTATACTAATATTACCTACCAAGAAATCCCAGTATCTAGGTCATCTAAGTCATCTTATGATACATGTTATCCATTACCCATTACCTTACCTCATATACCAATCTCATTTACCCTACATTCACACAAACTCACCCAACTCACACACTACAAGCTCACACACAACACTCACATAGGCCCTCCTATATGTTTAGTCATAGGCTAATACCTATAGGTTATTAGCTATACTCATATATCACTCTCACTCATAAATACATATATATAACTCACAACACATATACATATACATATATATATAGGCTCACACATATATCTCACATATACATACCCATAGCTCCTAAATACATACCCATATATCTCATCCACACTCACACACAAACTCAAATACAAGGCCACAAGCACACACTAAGCTTAGATATAGGCTAAGCTAAGGGCTGTTCTCCCTCTTTAACACCCTATCCAAAATCACTCTCTAACTCATTCCTTCACCACCCAATATCACTCTCTCATTCTCTCAATATCTACTCATACACACACTCCTTATAGCTGAAATTATGGACTAAAATTGTGGTGGTAAGTGACAGGTTATGGGAAGCTAAAGGGCTTGTGTTTAGGACTGAATTGAAGAGCTATAGAGCTGAATTTGTGGGGTTACATGGCTTATTGAGAGGGCTACATGGCTTAGTATTAGGACTGAAGTTGGATAGTGATAAGGACTGCTACTAAGAATTTTTGGGGACTGTCATTGAGTGAACAAAAACTGAATATTGGGCTATAGGGGACTGCACATATACATGGACTGAATAGTGTGCAAACAAGGACTGATATGGGTGTAAGGGACAGATATAGGGGACTGATTTACATGGCTGTAAATAGGACTGCAACATGGGTGATTTTTTGGACTGAAAATAGGCAAAGTGACAGCCATATAGGGGACTGCACATTGGGACTCCAACATGTGCAAAAACTGGACTGATATTGTGGAATGTAGGACAGGTTTTAGGGCTATTCCTAGGCTAATTTTCAGGCTGGAAATGGGATGTAATGGGACTGATTTTTGGTGCATTTGGGACTGCTACATGGGGCATCAAATGGCTGAACCATTGGGGCCTGTCAAGGCTGATATGGTAGTGTTCAGGGGGCTGAAACTAGTGGACAGGTTTTAGGGTGAAATGGCTGAACAAAGGGGAAGTTTGGGGCTGTTTAGGGGATGGTTTGGGACAGGTAAATGGACAGGAATTAGGACTACTTGGCTGTCCATTCATGGACCAGTTAAGGACAGGTAAATGCTGCTATGTGTGGGTTCATACATGGGCTAATTTCCCAACCCATACTTGCTGCCTTGGTAGCAGCATACTGCTGCTACTGCTGACAGGAATCAGCAGTCAATCTTCCCCTCCCAAGCTCTCAGTCCCACCATCTCTATCTCCAAACCTATCACTCCATGCCTCTCTCTCTCTCTCTCTCTCTAATCCTTTCAAATCTCACTTCAAAATCACTCTCTAATCTCTATAATACAACACACACACACAGATACAAATCTCTATTCCACCACCACTCTCAAAACCTCTCTCAATCCCATTTCCTCAAACACCTTCAAAACACACCCACGGGACCCCTCCCTTGGCCGACCACATTCCCATTCCTACAACACAAGATTACACACACATATACCATAATATATATATTCACATATATATAAACCATATCATATATATACATATATATATATAGAGAGAGAGAGATTAATATATATATACATATATTGATATAGGTAATATGATACACTATGATACATAGGAAAACTCAATATAAACACATAGTAAAATCTGGAATAAATATTAGAACAATACAAAATTAATATATAAATAATTCCCCGTGTGTCCAAATAGGGGTTTTCCTATTAGGACACGATCCTATACATAGGACACCTCTACAAGTGCCCAAATGGACACGAAATGGACTCAAATGGACACACAACCATGGGGGTTATTCCTATTGGTCAAAAAATAGATCTATATGCATGAAAGGATGGTTTAGAGGAGAGGTTATACCTTCCGGGAGAGAGATTCAAAGGAAAAAGCCTTCCGACACGTAGAGATTCCAATAGGAT
Organism: Iris pallida; assembly: GCA_029216955.1. NCBI lineage: Eukaryota > Viridiplantae > Streptophyta > Magnoliopsida > Asparagales > Iridaceae > Iris > Iris pallida. The sequence goes on along the minus strand of JANAVB010029818.1, from coordinate 8,868,153 downwards.
TCGAACGAGCTCCGAATCCTTCCAAACTTGGCTAGCACCTTCCTTTCATGGAGTAGAGAAGAAATGGAGGAGATTTGGTGGAAGAAATGATGGATTTGGAGATGAAATCACTAGAGGTTGCTCTCTAGAAATTTGGGGAAGAACAAGAGAGAGAATGGAAGAGTGAAATAATGAAATGAACCCATGCCTATCCCCTCCTCACTTGGCCGGCCATATGGGCTGCTATGGTCCATTTTTGGAATGCCTAAAATACCCCCCTCTAGCCTATTCTATTAGTATTAGGAAAAGGGTTTAAGTCGGGGGCTAGTTTGGTCATTCTAACACACTAATCTAATTAATCCTAATTCAAATAAATTAGCCTAGTCACTAACTAAAATAAATGACATGTGGGCCATGGCTAACTAGTGTGTAGGTCTACTAGAGTCAAAACTACCCCGGGTCCCCGTTTCAAGTCGGATTGAGCTGAAATTCGAACCCGACTCAAATAACCCCAAAATATTACAATAAATAAATAAATAATTTTAATAATAATAAAAATGAAAAAAAGATAAAAATACCCCTGTTTCTGGAAACTGGGGGTGACAGTATCAAATATTGGACTGATATATAAGGGATTGAACCTGGGACTGGGTTGTTCAGTATTTTTTTAAGACTGAATTTTAACTAAGGATTGAACTGTCAGTTGAAAGGAAATAGGGTGATGAACTATAGGTAGGATATGGCAATTGGACTGGTGTGTCAACCTGGAAACACTAGACTGATTGCATCAGTCCTAATACTGAGTTTGATATCAGTCCTAGTAGGACTGGTCTATCTCACTGAGACTGAGAAACATCAGCCTTGCTAAGACTGTTTATCTCACTGAAGGTGGAGATTGGGATTGTATATTAAGCTGAGTTAGGTTGTGTAGTGTCCTGCTGTTGGACTAATACATTAGACTGATTTCTGAATACTTATAGGACTGTTATTTAGTTTCATACTGGACTAATAGAAGATTGGTATTAGGATTGATACATCAGTTCCACATTGAACTGATGTCTGAATGCCTATAAGGATGTCATATAGGATTGACATTTAGACTGTTCTTGGACTACTAAGGACTGGTTTCCACTAGAACCTAGGATAAGGTTTGAGATTGAATGATTTCAGTCTAGCAAGTATACTTCATGAATACTAGTTCATGGTATTCCCTTATCAAGTCTACCAAATTTTAGAAGGTTGGCCCAAACTTGTGAAGTATAAGGGTGAGAGTACTAGAAACTAGGTTAGCTAGATTTAGTGGTTCACATGCTACATGAAGTATTACACTGAAACTTGGATGTAATATTTCATGATAAGTTATGTTTAAATTATCATGTGGCAATGATAGAGAATTAATTTATGAGATAGATTTTAAGTAGAGGGCTAACTAATGTATCTTGATTAGTTATGATTAGAGTTGTTAGATAAACCAAATTAGATTTAGCCAGTTTATTAATTACTTGTAAATCATTTAACATGAGGATTCCCAGCTCTACTACCCTTTCTTGATCACCCTGTGCAAGGCAAGTATACTCCTCGGATTTGTTCATTTCTCATGTCTTATATATTCATCCTTGAATCTCCTTGATTGACACGATGTATCACGGTATTGTCTGGTTTCATGTTTCATGTATTACTTGTGTCTGGGAGGGGAAATACTATAGATATGTGATCAAATCCTGTTACTATTTATGTGAATAGCTTGGGTCCTGCATCGTGCACGCGGGACCAAAGCCGTACCATTTCATGTTCATTGCATCTACACAAGCCGATCACACAATCTAGAAGTATTTCAATATTGCACATGTCAGTATTCAGGTTGTATTTCATGATCAGATTGTATTTCATGTTCAGGTTGTACTTCATGTTTAGATGGCATTTCATGTTCAGGACTCTTATCATGTTCCCTGTTTTACTTTCAGTATTTTCTGTTCAGTTTCATGTCTTGTTCTCATTTCCTGTACTTTACATATGATACATGTTCATTCCTTGGATATACTTAGCTCCGCTCCTGACTAGGATATGTTGCAGGTGCGTTGGAGGCTCTGTGCGACACATACTATGGCGAGGAGCCAATAGATACAGGAGAGCTAGCTGGTGTTGCTCTTGACTTAGAGGCTGCAGAGGCCTAGAGCTTACTTTAGTATTTTTTATATTATTTCCCTGTATTGAGACTAGTAGACTTTCTGTCATTTGCTGGAATGTAATAAATTCTGAGACTTGTACTTCTTTTCTGGGATACATTTATAGATGTTGTGTTTTCATACTTGTCTTGATATCTGGTTAGTTTTTCCTAGATTGGTATAGCTTACTTTGTCGTACCTAACGACAAAGGCTGGACGTGTCCGACTCGTGTCCGATTATTTGAAAGCGGGTCGTGACATATTTTTAGTGGTGGCCCATGCAGGTCTATCCTAATGGTACCTAGGTCCTAGCGTACTATTGGGGGACTTGATTATACTAGGAAAACTTGATCACAGCATAGGAAAAATCGGAAATAAAGGTATATCAGGTATATTGATATCAATAAACACTTGTTGTTTTTAGGTTTAGGACATTTTAAACAGTTTTCTATTTTTTAGATAATTCAAGCACGCAACACCAGAACGGTCAATCTACCTACACTTGAGGGTTTCGAGCTTCTACTATTTTCTATCGCCCTACTATCCCCATGGGTAGTACGCAGTTAACGGAGACGTTTCAAGAATTCCTTGATACCCAGAGGAAGCAGGCCATCCTTTTCCAAGCCAAACTTGTGGATATATCCTCCGAGGCAGGAAGGACTTCTGATTTTCAGACTCTTGGATCCTTGGATTTCTCTGACACTGAGCGCATATCTTGCACCGAGGAGCAGACCGAAAACCTGGAGCCGCCACTGAAGATCAACCAAGTCTCTGAGGACACGACTCCTCCGAAGATTAGAGTCACTAGCCAGAAGATCCAGAATATAGCACAGACAATAGAACGAGACATTGCTTTTTCAGCCCAGCGGGAGGTTCAAATTCAGATCCAGAATATTTTTCAACCACACTCAGACATTGCTTTTTCAGCCCAGCGGGAGGTTCAAATTCAGATCCAGTCGATGATCATTTGCAGTTCTGCCACCCCTCGGGACACCGCTACGACGAGTGCTGCAAGAGACGAAGGCTATGCCTACACTACGAATCGCCTGTCCACCAAGTCAAGGAATGCTCGGAGATCGCTGATCACACTGCCCAAGGACGAATACGAGGAGCACCAAGACTGCAGCAAGGGGACCCGTCTCTCCAGATTCAGCAATCACATGGAGCATTACCGCAGGGACCAGCCTATGTCAGGATAGTTGAGGAAGATTGAGGAGATCCCAGTCCCGGAGGAATACTGAAGGCAGAAGATTTCTTTTGTATGGTTGGAAAAATCATGTATCTTGATTTACAATCCAGTCTTCCCTTAAAAATTTCTCTTAGCACTTAAATCATTTCTTGTAACTCCTCGTTTTCTATTTTTGAAACCTATGATGATATTCGAAACTTATTTCGAGATATTGTTTTATATTCAGTAAACATGTTTCATATCCACAATTCTATATTGTTTGAAATCCACTACTCGATACTGTTTGCCTATTTCCTTTGATGATTTCGATTTTCTATTCGAGAGTTGTTGTTCACTACTTGTTTCGACCTTGTCTCCTATCCAAGATTTCGTTGTTTTCCGGGATACTTGTTCCTACTTGTTATTGATATTCTGTTCGCTAATCAAATTTGTACTATTCGAGATTTATTCCTACTTGAAATATCATTCTGAAACCATGTTTGAACCTTCGCTTCTATTGATGCTTGTTTGAGATTCTATTTCCTATTTTGACTTTATTCGGGACTCGCCCTTTATTTACAACTTTGTTTACTATTGAGATTCGCTTGTTTCATATTTACGATCCAAAACCTTGTTTCTATTGGAACCTATTTTCTAGTCACTATACAATACCTTGTTTTCCTCGTTGAAATTTCTATTCGAGATTTTGTTTCTTATTCACGATTTTGTTGATACTTGATTTTCTATTTGTTTGACTGTGTACCCTACTGGAGAATTCGTTTTCTATTCGGGATTTGCTCAAGATTTCATTATTATTCAAAATTTAATTAAAACTTGTTTCCAATATGAGATTTTATTCCTTATTTTAAAAAAAAATTCTCCTATCTGATACTTGCTGCTGTTCATCCTTCGAAACTCCGTTATTCCTTCGGGATAACGTCCCACATATGGAATCTTGTTACCATTCCAGGTTTCATTTGAAATTTCGGTTACCATTTGAAACTTTATTCACTGTTGAGGTTAAAAAATTTCTTGTTGCCTTTGTACTCACTATTCCTTGATTGGATCCGTTGCTGTTTCTTAGTACCTAATAAACCCTTGTATTCTAACAGGCAGATAATATCATTTTGGTGACTTGGACTATAAGAACTCATTTTGAATTCCTTGAACTCTTTTTGAAATTCCTATGGATAAGGTCGAGAGACTACTCAATGACCTACTAGGGCGTGGCAGTTGCACACTGCAACCATTATCTAGATTATGGAGACTAAGGGTTCACTGCAGCCAGCAGCGCACTAGCAGAGGTAGGAACTTTAAGTTAAAATAATTTTAGGTATTTGTCGGTTTCCGAGTATTATCGAGACTTGTCCAAAAATTTTCATATTTGATCTCTTGAGTTGTTTCTTTAACACTTGTTTGGATTGATAAAGTTGATAGAGTATTCGGTGACATATTATTGTTTGAGTCATGGAATTGAATGATCACTGCAGCCAGATGTACACTGGCAAAGCAGGGATTCTAAGTACGGTGATTTCAAATGGCTATATGTCTTCGGACACCCTGGAGACTATATTTCTTTTCATATAATTATTGATATTTCAAAAATCGCAAATCCTTGCATATTTTCTTTGATTTGATACTAGTACCTCCCCGAGTAGTTCCATCTAATTTTTTTCAAATCGACCGTTGCAAATTCTCTTCTTGCATTTTATTGTCGGATCAATTGACTTCCTAGACTTGGATTCTGTTGGATTTTGGCCTTTGTATTAGAAATTTTAGTCCCACATCGGCTAGGCCAAAGGAGTTATATCTCTATATATTAGCTATGCTAGTTTAGAGATGCACATGCGGTATGGAGATGCACATGGGTGTGCCATGTGGCGTTATTTTTCTAATAGAAAAAAAGGCTAAATAAACAATTGAAAGCATTCATGCTTTTTGCTCTTGGAAAATTTATTTCCATGGGAGCTAAGCCCCGTTGGGGCTTAGCGACTCGGACTCGGACACGGACTCGGGCTAATGGGCTCATGAGGCGTAATGTGGCATTTTGTTGGCGCACTTTGCACTTAGCACGTCAGCATCGTCGCTAGGCGCATAGTGCGCTTTAGTTGCGCTCGTTGCGCGAGCCACTTGCGCTGCCACGTTGCGCGCCACAGGTTGCGCAACCAGGTGCGCGCCAGGTTGCACCATGTTGCGTGCAGGCTGCGCACAGGTTGCGCCAGGTTACGCGCAGGTTGCGCACAAGTTGTGCCAGGTTGCGCGCAGGCTACGCACAGGTTGTGCCAGGTTGCACCAGGTTGCGCAAGTGGCACAATGTACGCATTGTGCGTCTGGCGCAAGGTGTGTAAGACGCGCAAGACGTGTGGCGTAGTGTGGCGCAAGTGGCTCTGTACGCAAGGTGTAAGGTGTGCTGGTTGCTAGAGTGGCGCAACTTGCTTCAGATCGTGCCTGTGCATGATCTGAGCGGTTACTGCACATTCGGAGTGGTTATTACCATGTCCCGAATGTTGTGCTAACCGGGCAGTTGCTACTCGGGCCTATATAAAGTCTCTTCTCTCTCACAGGCAAAGATACACAGAACATATTCAGAGAGTTACAAAATTTTACAAGTGTTTCTTAACACAAGTAAACAGAGCCTGTTAGAGAGAAGAGAAACTTTGCACCAGCGTTGTTTTTGTACGGGGGTCCGTGTACGATCCGAGGAGTCAGAAAAGCAGAAGTGTTCCAAAGTTCTCTGACGAACTTGCTGGTTCCTGGAAGCTATTCATGTGGGGCGAATATAGCTTTGAGCAACGGTGATCATTCACCCCAGCAGGCCATCTTCCATCTTTCGCCTGTCATCTTCTTCGTTGCTGTGATTATGAAATCTTCTATGCTGATGTGGATTACGAAATCTTTATTGATTCTCGTAATATAATAACGAGATTTTCTTAGATCTTCGTTATACTTGTGCAACCTTCCTAGAAGTGTTGCGTTGGAACATTGTTCTTACAATTATTTCATATTCTCAGTTTTCCATCAAAAAATTATGCCCCAGCACTAACAATCTCAAAGCTATATTGCTACGATGGAAAACTTTAATGCTTCACTCCTCAATACTGACTTCTGTAAGTTAGAAAAGTTTGATGGAGAGTATTATCAAGTTTGGAAAAGGAAGGTTTATCTCACTCTTCAACTCAGAGACGTTGATCACGTGCTTCTTGAAGAGGAATCTACTGTTCCAGATACTGGGTCTGCTGCCGCCATTACTGCGGCTACTAAACTTCAGGCCAAGTGGAGAAGGAAGAATAGCATTTGCAGGCTGCTTATCCTGAATGCTATGGAGGATTCCTTAGCATAATCCTACAGTAAGAAGACTATTGCCAGAGACATATGGGAGTCTCTGGAGAAACTGTACGAAGAAGACAAGAACAAGAGCAAGATATTTGTGGTTGAAAAATATCACAAATGGCTCTTTGAGGACGAGAAGTCCATGTTGCCGCAGGTAAAAGAATTTCTGAAGCTGCGACAGAAGTTGGAAGACGAGGCGATGCCCCTCCCCGATAAGTTTGTTGTCGAAGGGATTGTCTCAAAGCTCTCCGCTGGGTAGAGTAAGTTCTATGCAAACATGCATAGGAAGAAGTTTGAGATCGGCCTTGAAGATCTCTTGCAGGAAATCTATGTTGAGGACCAGATGCGGGCTCAACTCAAGGTGGACTCACTGTCCAAGCAATTGGCTAATGCCAATATGGTTCATACCAAGGAACCAAGGGGAAAGCAGGCGACTTCCCACAGCAAAAAGAAGGACCCTGACAATCTTAAAGTCAAGGGAACTTCTTTCAAGCAAAAGAAGCCAAAATCTCAGATGCCTTGCTTCAAGTGTGGCAAGAAGGGCCACTTCAAAAGTGAATGCAAAGCAAAGACCAAGCAATCAGAGCAAGGAGAGCCTAGTAAGGTATCTATGATCACTGACGTTGTTGCTATGATTGCACAGGTTGATGCGGTAGGGACTGACTCTGAGTGGTGGGTAGACACTGGAGCCTCCTGCCATGTCTGCTCCAGTAAGGAGTGGTTCACCACCTACACACCTACTTCTGAAGTGGTTATGATGGCGAACCAGGCACAAGCTGAAGTGCTCGGGATTGGGACGGTGGTATTGAAGCTGACTTCTGGCAAGTCTCTGACGCTTCAAGGCGTGAAGCACGTACCTGCTATCGCCAAGAACCTGATCTCAGGAGGCCTACTCTGCAACGCAGGCCTCAGGATGGACATCAATGCTGGCCAGATGGTGATGTCTATCAAGGGAACATATTTCGGGAAAGCTTTTTATACCGAAGGAATGTTCAAAATTTAGCTTGTAAATCAGTTCAATGTAATTAATGTAATTAATGAAGTCACTCCTTCTGCTTATACTCTTGAGTTATGGCATAATAGGCTAGGACATATTCATTGTAAATGAATAAACAGAATGTCTAGTCTAGGACTTATCTCCAAATATAGGGGTAAGGTAGAGAAATGTGAAGTTTGTGCTCAAACTAAGATCACAAGGAAACCTTTTCTTCGAGTTAATCGAAGTACAGATCTTCTGGAGTTGGTACACTCCGATATCTGTGACTTCAAACAGTTCTCTACAAAGACCGGGATGAAGTATTTCATAACCTTCATCGATGACTTCTCAAAGTATGCGTTCGTCTACTTGTTGAAGGCTAAAGATGAAGCATTCGAGAAGTTCAAGGAGTTCAGAGCCGAAGCTGAGCGGCAGACTGGACAACAATTCAAAAGAATAAGAAGTGATCGAGGTGGAGAGTACATGTCTTATGAATTCGCATCGTTCTGCAAAGAACATGGAATTGTCAATGAGACTACGGCTCCGTACTCTCCTCAATCAAACGGAGTAGCAGAGAGGAAGAAGCTGCATTGACGGCCACTTTTATTCTAAATAAAGTGCCTCATACAACTTCAGACGTTACTTCTCATGAACTCTGGTTCAAGGTCAGACCTAACTTGAATGTCATTCGAGTGTGGGGGTGTCTGGCATATGTCAAGCTTCCAGATCTGAAGATTCAGAAGCTTGGGACAAGGACTACTAAGACGATCTTCTTAGGGTATACCGAGAAGAGTGATGCTCGAAAATTTCTTGATATTGAGTCAAATCATATCATTGAATCTCGTAACGCAGAATATTTTGAAGACAAATTTGTAAGGCACAAGAATATTGTTCTTGCGGATGTACCGGAGAACATTGAGGGTGCACAGGAAACTGAAGTCTTCAATAAAGATGTGGTCCAAGAAGATGTTGTTGTTGAAACAACGATTGAACCAGAACAAGCTAAGCCGTCAGCTAAGCGTATGAGGAGGCCGAAGGATTTCGGAAGTGACTTTGTCACCTATCATGTGGAAGCTGACCCGCTTACCTATGATGAGGCGATGAAGACCAGAGATGCGGTTTTCTGGAAGGAGGCGATTGACAATGAAATTGATTCTATCACCTCAAATAACACTTGGGTGTTGGTCGATATTCCTGAAGGAGCGAAACCCATCGGATGCAAATGGATCTTCAAGAAGAAGATGAAAGCAGATGGAACTATTGACAAGTTCAAGGCTAGGTTGGTAGCCAAGGGGTTTTTTCAGAAGCAGGGGATTGACTACTTTGACACGTATGCTCCAATAGCCCGGATGACCACCATCAGAGTGTTGATTGCTCTTGCAGCAATACATAAGATGGTGATACATCAGATGGATGTGAAAACGGCTTTCCTAAATGGCGAGCTGACCGAAGAGATTTACATACAACAGCCAGAGGGATTTGTCGTCAAGGGTCTTGAAGACAAAGTATGTAAGTTAGTGAAATCTTTATACGGTCTTAAACAGGCTCCCAAGATGTGGCTTGAGAAATTTGATAAAGTTATAAGGTCAAATGGCTACATGGTCAGTGAGACGGACAAGTATGTTTACACGAAGTTCGCTGATGGAAGAGGTGTAATCGTTTGTCTGTACGTAGACGACATGCTTATCCTAGGTACGGATATGAGCTGTGTCATGGAGACAAAAAAATTCATCTCGAGCAAGTTCAGTATGAAGGACTTGGGGGAAGCTGATGTGATCTTAGGGATCAAGATCATTCGGACAGACACTGGACTAGCGCTGACACAATCTCATTATATTGAGAAAATGATCACTCGTTATGGATATCGGGATCTTTCAGGGATTGATACGCCATACAGGTGTGATCTGAAGCTGAAGCCTAATTCAGAGGAAAGCGTCAGGCAGCTGGAGTATGCAAGCGTAATTGGGAGTTTGATGTATGCTACTACTGCCACAAGGCCTGACATAGCTTTCGTCGTAGGAATGCTGAGTCGTTTCACGAGCAACCCAGGTGTTGAACACTGAAAAGCTGTGAAACGGGTTATGAGATATCTCAAGAAGACTCAGACATATGCACTATACTACAGCGGAGATCCGCCGGTAGTGGAAGGCTTCAGTGATGTCAGCTGGTACTCAGAGGTGGAGAGCGAGAGGTCCACAGGTAGATTCATTTTCATAATGGATGGAGCTGCTATATCGTAGAAGTCGAAGAAACAGACTATGCTCTCGCGGTCATCTATGGAATCTGAGTTCTTTGTACTTGATACCGCAGTCGAGGAAGCAGAATGGCTTCGGAAGCTCATGTATGATCTTCCAGTGGTTGAGGCATAAATATCGATAATATCGATATACTACGACAACCAGGCGACTGCGTCGGTGGCATCAAATGACCTCTTCAACGGAAAGAAGAGGACTGTGCGGTTGAAGCACAGAACAGTACACGATCTTATCAAGAGAGGTGTTATTGCAGTGATTGATGTTCGGAGTCAGGAGAACCTGGCGGATCCGTTCACCAAGGGCCTCAAGCGCCAGCTGGTCGATGACACAGCTTGTAAAATGGGTTTGAAGGCATTCTGATATTGTATTATTGTATTCCTACCATAAAGTTTTATGCTAATAGTTCAAAGAGAAATCTACTAGGCATCTAGCTTTTGGTTCAAGGGAGGACCACTAATCGGAAGAATATCAAGAACGGTGGGTACATGTTCTATTGGGCATGGAGAGGTTACGGACCTATAACCACTGTTGTCTACTATTGTTTTCTATGAAAAACGGATCCTGTGGGAAGGTTGGCTTAAATGCCTTAATGAGTTCACAGGTAGATTGAATGCCTGGTGTGCTTTACAGGAAGTACGGTAGAACAGCACTACAAGGAGTGAAACTCCATGCTACTGTGGGGTGACTCCACCATGAGGTTCCCAGGCATGGGGTAATGCATCGGCTTTGCTAGCCAAGTCACACCGATGTAGCACCGCAAATAGGCAGTTAGCATAATGATGTATGTTAAAATAAAGAAGGGAGTAGTTAGCACTACAAAGAGGAGGAGTTTCTCATATTACAGTGGCACAACACCATGATGAGGTACCCAGTTAGGGATAAAGCCTCGGCCATGCAAGCCATGTCGTTGCGACGTAACACCACAAGGGAGCCTAAGACTTCATGCTGGATAGTTTGGCACTACAAAGAGGCGGTTGCCTCATACTACAGTAGTATGACACTACGATGAGATTTCCGGTACGGGATAAGGCCTCGGCTTTAAGTCATGTCATAGCGGCGTAGCACCGCAAGGGAAGCGCAAAGCGCTTCATGCCATGTCTCTTTATAATGAACTCACCTATAGTGTATGGACAAAGAGATATCAGGCCGTCTCTTGAGGGTAAACTTGTAGACGCCCAAAATTATACACTGAAACCAGACTGGCACAGGGCCTTTAATGTGTAGCCAGAAGCACATGTAACTACATTATGTGAGTGGAAAGAATTTCAGCTATGATGCAGAATTCAAGGCTTAGTCCATTCTTGTATTATAGTCTGTTGTTTGACCCATACGGGAAGATTCAAGTCGTACACGACATCTCTCCTAATGCATGATGGACAGTTACTGTGGGGAATACTTATACCCATATATAGATATATGTGGGGGATTGTTGGGTTTTGGCCTATGTATTAGAAATTTTAGTCCCACATCGGCTAGGCCAAAGGAGTTGTATCTCTATATATTAGCACTACAAGAAAACATGGTTTCTGTGACATGTAAAGTTGTCACAAAAATTATGAAAGTCGTCACAACACATCTTCTGTGACGAGTACAGTGACAATTTATTTTCGTAGCCTATACCTTCGTAGCTAAAAGTATAGGTGACGACCAAAAGTCGTTGTCACAGAAAGTTCTCTACTGTGACAAGAATATGTTGTCAGTGATAGTAAACTTTCTGTGACAACAAAATTTATCACCAAAAATATTATAAGTGGCGCACAATATTGTCACAAAATAGCTTTTTATTGTAACTAAAAATAAATAAATAAAAAATTTGACAAAAATAAAAATTATTTTTGTGACGACATTTGCTATCACAAAACAACTTTAGTAACACTTTTATTGTTGTCACAATAAACGTATATGTTTAGTGACAAGTACATGTCATCATTGTAAACACTTGCAGTAACACATTTATTATTATCACCATAGTGTACACTTTATATGTTTGATGGAAATCAATTGTCACGAGTATTTTACACTTGTCACAGATTACTTGTCACGGAAACCCGGATTTCTTGTAGTGTAGCTATGCTAGTTTAGAGATGCACATGTGGTGTGGAGATGCACATGGGTGTGCCATGTGGGGTTATTTTTCTAATACAAAGGCTAAATAAACAATTGAAAGCATTTATGCTTTTTGCTCTTAGGAAATTTATTTCCATGGGAGCTAAGCCCCGTTGGGGCTTAGCGACTCGGACTCGGACTCAGACTCAGACTCGAACTCGGACACGGACTCGGGCTAATGGGCTCATGAGGCGTAATGTGGTATTTTATTGGCGCACTTTGCACTTAGCACGTCAGCATCGTCGCTAGGCGCATAGTGCGCTTTAGTTGCGCTCGTTGCGCGAGCCACTTGCGCTGCCACGTTGCGCGCCACAGGTTGCGCAACCAGGGTGCGCGCCAGGGTGCACGCCAGGTTACGCGCAGGTTGCACACAAGTTGCACCAGGTTGTACGCAGGCTACGCACAGGTTGCGCCAGGTTGCGTAAGTGGCACAATGTGCGCGTTGTACGTGTGGCACAAGGTGTGCAAGGCGCGTAAGGCGTGTGGCACGGTGTGGCACAAGTGGCTCTGTGCGCAAGGTGCAAGGCGCGCTGGTTGCTAGAGTGGCGCAACTTGCTTCAGATCGTGCCTGTGCATGATCTGAGCGGTTACTGTACGTTCGGAGTGGTTATTACCACGTCCCGAATGTTGTGCTAACCGGACAGTTGCTACTCGAGCCTATATAAAGTCTCTTCTCTCTCACAGGCAAAGATACACAGAACATATTCAGAGAGTTACAAAAGTTTACAAGTGTTTCTTAACACAAGTAAACAGAGCCTGTTAGAGAGAAGAGAAGCTTTGCACCAACGTTATTTTTGCACGGGAGTTCGTATACGATCCGAGGAGTCAGAAGAGCAGAAGTGTTCCAAAGTTCTTCGACGAACTTGCTGGTTCCTGGAAGCTATTCATGTGGGGCGAATATAGCTTTGAGCAAAGGTGATCATTCACCCCAGCAGGCCATCTTCCATCTTTCGCCTATCATCTTTTTCGTTGCTGTGATTATGAAATCTTCTTAGATTCTCGTATATCATATGCTGATGTGGATTACGAAATCTTTTTAGATTCTCGTAATATAATAACGAGATTTTCTTAGATCTTCGTTATACTTGCGCAACCTTCCTAGAAGTGTTGCGTTGGAACATTGTTCTTACAATTGTTTCATATTCTCAGTTTTCTATCGAAAAATTGTACCCCAGCACTAACCGATTCCATTCCATCAGATTTTATCATATATATATTTTGATCATGTTTTATTTAAACTTCGATCTGATCGTACCTATCTAACAGTGATTCTTCTATCGTGCTAAAACTTTCAATCATGCCTAGAAGATCGTGCCTTACGACTTATCCTCTAAGTTGTAATTGAAATTCATTCCACCTCGTGACATATTTTAGTGACGAGAGGGTTTTGCTTGGACCAGAGATGGTGGTAGACTCTCAAACTGATCAGAGAGCGTCTCAGAGTTGCACAGGATCGACAGAAGCACTGGGCGAACAGCAGCAGACGGCCACTTGAGTTTACGGTTGGAGATAGAGTGTTCCGGAAGATCTCGCTGACTAGGGGTGTCATTCGCTTTGGCAGAGGCGGAAAGCCCAGTCCGAGGTACATCAGGCCTTCGACGTGACGGTACGGATTGGTGAGGTAGCATATCGACTAGCGCTTCCAGCTAGCTTGGAGGGAGTGCACAATGTTTCTATGTGTCCCAGCTTCGACGCTACATTCCAGACCCGAGCCATGTGGTGGACTACTCAGAGTTAGAGGTGGGTCCGAGTTGACCTACGAGGAGCAGCCAGTGGAGATCCTTGATCGAAGGGAGAAGCGCCTACGGAACCAGACTATTCCACTTATCTGCGTCATGTGCAGACACCACTCTTCGGGAGAGTCCACGTGGGAGCGCGAGGACGAGATGCGAGAGCGCTACCCTAGATTGTTTACGTGATTGTATTTAGCATTTTGAATTTTCCATATTTCTCTTTTCTAAATAATAATTCGTAGTGTTTCGTAAATCAATTTTGGAATATTTTTTAAATTTCGAGGGCTAAATTTTTCAAGGGGGAGAGATTTGTAACTCCACTTCTCAAAATTTTATTATTTTATAAATCCTTAAATAATTTTCCTGATTTTTCTTCTTTTCTAAGCTATTATTATTATTGTTATTATTATTATTTTCTTTAAGCCCAATTTGATTGGGGCTTTTATTCAATGTAACTAGTGGGCTTTTGGTGATAGCCCATGGATCAAACCCTTCTTTTAAATCCATCTTCCCTCTGATTTGAATAAACTCATTTCCAGGCTCAGCCATTTCTTCTGGAAATGGAGAAGGAATTTGAAATTCCTTCTCTAACCAATTCTGTTAAGAGCCATGTGCTCAACAATTTTTCATTCGTTTTTCCTCCAAATTCTCTCCATCGCCACCTATTTAAGGACCAGTAGATCTCATCATTTCTCAGCCATCATTTCTCAGCCATTTTCTTCTTTTCGAGCTAGTCTTCTTCTTCCCAGAGCTGTAGTTCTCCTTTCGAGCATCAATCACGTTTAGGTGAGAATCGAATTTATTTTGGATTTATGTCTTCGGTTGAATTGATTTGAATTGTGCTTCGTGCTTTCAATCTAGGTCACTCATCCTCGATGGTCAGGAGAGGGATGAGCTCTAGTCGATCTCTGACATTTCCTTCAATTATTAGAATCTGGTGAGTAATTCACCATTCGTAGTTGTTCTGATTGAATGCCGCAGTAAGTTGTTCTTCATCCCAAATCCAATCTATAATTTCCTGTCCTTGATTTTGGTTCTGTGATGAATTGTATCAGAGTATGGATCATGATTGGATTTCCCCATCGATTCTCTGAATTCTAATCAATTCGAACCAATAATAGGTATCAGTGAATGTTTTGGTCTCTTCGATTGATTTTGTATTTCTTCATTGATGCAAGTTTGATATTCCTTGTCCGATTTCTTGTTTTGAAGTTCGATTTGGAAGGATCGATCCTGTGACTGAACCGTGAAGAGAAGACTCGACACGACACAAGAACCCTGCTCAGGTAATTTCTAATCCATTCATGCACATTTGGTAGACTCTTCCTGTGTGGACTGTGGTTAGTTTCAGCTTTTGTTTGAGTATCAGAGTTTTGGTTTGGGAGTATCAGGAGGAATGTATCCATAGAGGAATTAACTAAATTCTGGTGGTGGCACTGAGTAGTTAAGATGTGTTGAAGTGTTACTCGGTTTAGGTCTATCCATTGTTACAGATTATACTCTATTCGAAATTGTATTAATTATCCAGACTAGTTGGAGAATCCAGTTGTTGAATTAACCTGTTGTTCAGTTTAGTTCACCCTCTTCAGTTAGTTTAGAATAATGAGTAACATTGAATGTTGTTGAGTTTAATGACCAGAACAAACTGATTTGACTTAAACATGTAACAGAGGGTTTTGGGGAGAAGTTTATTAGCTGGACAGAATAGAAGGTTTAGCTCCTTGCTTAAATATTTGGAATGATTGCAGTAAGTTACAAGGGGACTGTGGTATAGCTGACTTTGTTTCTACCTATCATTTGACTTGAACCTACTTAAATAATAGAGCCTATTTCATGTAGCTGTTAATACCTTAACCAGAAATAGGTGGGTTAAGTTCAGTGCAATATGTTGAGGCTGACAAGTTCAGGACTGATGTGTATCAAATGCTTTAGTTAGGAGTAATTTGTATCCACCCTGTGTAGGGATTGATTGTATCAGTCCTGATTATTAGAGGCTGGATTGAATGGAGGCTATGATCCTCAGTGATGTACTGTGGGAATCAGAGTTGAAGTTCAGTCCTGGGCATGTCTAGCTTAGTACCAATTTATGAACATACATTACCTTCACCTTGTGTTCGAGACAATGTTTAAGGTTGAGTTTAATTGTTTCCTTCGATCACTGAGAATTATCTTTGTTCTGAGAAGTGGAACAGAGGATATTGGAGAATTTCTGAGTTGTAACTTGAGTGTAAGGATGGGGGTGTATGAGTTCCTATAGGACTGATGTACAGCTGTATATTGAACTGAGATGTCTTATTTCAGTCTACGATTAAGACTGAATGTTATTTGGGACTTAACTGTCAGATGTCTCCAGATTGAGGGTATGTCCTTATTTAAACTCAGCACTGGGATTGATGTTAGGAACTGTACAGAGTTTTCCTTAAGATCACATATTCAGGGGTGTCCATACATCTAAGATTGGGTGTCCCCTTTTAGGCTATAAAGGAATGATGTCTAGGTGAAGACTGAAAGCAATGTTGGTTCTAACAGGATTTGTATATCAGTGACTGAGAAGTGATTGAGACTGATATTGACTGAGAATGGAATGATTAATTGGAATGGAAATGGATTAGTAGAACTGGAGAATCAACCACGAGCTATGAGTATCATATATTGGACTGATATATGAGGGATTGAACCTGGGACTGGGTTGTTCAGTATTTTTTTAAGACTGAATTTTAACTAAGGATTGAACTGTCAGTTGAAGGGAAATAGGGTGATGAACTATAGGTAGGATATGGCAATTGGACTGGTGTGTCAACCTGGAAACACTAGACTGATTGCATCAGTCCTAATACTGAGTTTGATATCAGTCCTAGTATGATTGGTCTATCTCACTGAGACTGAGAAACATCAGCCTTGCTAAGACTGTTTATCTCACTGAGGGTGGAGATTGGGACTGTATATTAAGCTGAGTTAGGTTGTGTAGTGTCCTGCTGTTGGACTAATACATTAGACTGATTTCTAAATACCTATAGGACTGCTATTTAGTTTCATACTTGACTAATAGAAGATTGGTATTAGGATTGATATATCAGTTCCACATTGAACTGATGTCTGAATGCCTATAAGGCTGTCATATAGGATTGACATTTAGACTGTTCTTGGACTACTAAGGACTGGTTTCCACTAGAACCTAGGATAAGGTTTGAGATTAAATGATTTCAGTCTAGCAAGTATACTTCATGAATACTAGTTCATGGTATTCCCTTATCAAGTCTACCAAATTTTAGAAGGTTGGCCCAAACTTGTGAAGTATAAGGGTGAGAGTACTAGAAACTAGGTTAGCTAGATTTAGTGGTTCACATGCTACATGAAGTATTACACTGAAACTTGGATGTAATATTTCATGATAACTTATGTTTAAATTATCATGTGGCAATGATAGAGAATTAATTTATGAGATAGATTTAAGTAGAGGGCTAACTAATGTATCTTGATTAGTCATGATTAGAGTTGTTAGATAAACCAAATTAGATTTAGCCAGTTTATTAATTACTTGTAAATCATTTAACAGGAGGATTTCCAGCTCTACTACCCTTTCTTGATCACCCTGTGAAAGGCAAGTATACTTCTCGGATTTGTTCATTTCTCATGTCTTATATATTCATCCTTGAATCTTCTTGATTGACACGATGTATCACGGTATTGTCTGGTTTTATGTTTCATGTATTACTTATGTCTGGGAGGGGAAATACAATAGATATGTGATCAAACCCTGTTACTATTCATGTAAATAGCTTGGGTCCCGTATCGTGCACGCGGGACCAAAGTCGTACCATTTCATGTTCATTGCATCTACCCAAGCCGATCACACAATCTAGAAGTATTCAATATTGCACATGTCAGTATTCAGGTTGTATTTCATGATCAAGTTGTATTTCATGTTCAGGTTGTACTTCTTGTTCAGGTGGTATTTCATGTTCAGGACTCTTATCATGTTTCATGTTTTACTTTTAGTATTTTCTGTTCAACTTCATGTCTTGTTCTCATTTCCTGTACTTTACATATGTTTCATGTTCTTGTTCATACCATGATGTACATGTTCATTCCTTGGATATACTTAGCTCCGCTCCTGACTAGGATATGTTGCAGGTGAGTTGGAGGCTCTGTGCGACACATACTATGGCGAGGAGCCAATAGATACAGGAGAGCTAGCTGGTGTTGCTCTTGACTTAGAGGCTGCAGAGGCCTAGAGCTTACCTTAGTATTTTCTATATTATTTTTCTGTATTGAGACTAATAGACTTTCTGTCATTTGCTGGAATGTAATAAATTTTGAGACTTGTACTTCTTTTCTGGGATACATTTATAGATGCTGTGTTTTCATACTTGTCTTGATATCTGGTTAGTTTTACCTAGATTGGTATAGCTTATTTTGTCGTATCTAACGACAAAGGCTGGACGTGTCCGACTCGTGTCCGATTATTCGGGAGCGGGTCGTGACACCAACCCCCACCCACTCTCTTCCTTTATAAGCCACCTAACCACTCTCTCTCTCTTCCATTAATCCTCATAACTCTTCTTCTTCCTCACCATTACTCTCCACCTACCGAGAGAGAGAGAGAGCTTAGGCAAGTGCAACTTGCTTCATGGAGGAACTCAATTTTTGTTGTTCTATTTTCTTTCTCACGAGATTCTAAGACACTTTAGTACTTAGCATTTTAAATTTTCGTGGCTCATTTCATGTAGATCTAAGCTTGTTATATTTTTAGATTTCTTGGGTTTTGATCTATTAAACCTTGTTATTCTCAAATTTTGATGGTTCCATATTGTAGAGAATTTCTTTCTGCCCCATTTTGACCTATGAAAGTCCGGATTCTGACCTTAGATGAAGGATTATTGGAGCTTGGAAGCCATGGCTTCTATGGTTCTTCTTCTCGGAACAGTTGGAGAAGAAGAACAGTGCTTGACTGCATAGCTTTTTCATACGGTAAGTCCCCTGCGGCCGCATAGACATGCCAGTCTTCATGCAGTCTTAGCCGCATGGCTTGAGTTGACCTTAGCCGCATGGCTCTGCTCGACTTTTAGCCGCATGAACCTATTTTCCTTAGCCGCATGGCTTTGTTTCTCCCTGGCCGCATGAGCTCGTCCCTTCCAGACCGCATGAAATCATTCCCCCTGGCCGCATGAGCTCTTTCCCCTTAGCCGCATGGCACTGCTTCCCCATTACCGCATGGCTTAGCTTGACCTTGCCACATGACCCTGTTCTCCTCGAGACGTATGGCTCTTGGCGGTGCTTGCCGCATGAGCTCGTTTCTACTCCCCTCAGTCGCATGGCGTTGGTTTCCCAGCCGCATGAGCTTGTTCCCCCACTGCCGCAAATGCCCGTTTCCCCTATTGCCGTATGAGACCCTCATCTATTGTCGCATGACCCTCATCCACCTTGTCGCATGAGCCTATGTTCCCGGAGCTGCCTGAGCTTGTTTCCCGAGCCGCATGAGACCCCCCTCCCTTGCCGCATGGCTCTTTCCATAGCCCTTGCACCCCTTTTATTATGTTGGGTTGTTATTTTATGCTCATGTTTTATGACCCTCTGTGTAACTTGGGTCCCTCGATAGAATGCTTATACCATGTAAATTCTGTACCTGTTCCATGAACACGACAGTGGCCCATTGTGGCGCACTCACGACAAGAATGATTGACAAGTAACATGACACGACAGTGGCCCGTTGTGGTGCACTCACGACAAGAATGATTGACAAGTAACATGGCATGATAGTGGCCCGTCGTGGCGCACTCTTGATAAGTAAACCTACCATGATATACCTCGATAGGCTGTTGCGACAGCTACCACGACATGACAAGAATGAATGGCCTGGACACCGTAGACGATTGTGTTTGTACAAATGAACCAGTATTGTCTTGCATCATGTCTAGGACGGGGATCTCTGAGTAACACGGTCAGGGATACCTACTGAAATTGACTAAGGCTAATAACTAGAATAATCCAATAGTCATGAAGAGATTTTCCAGCTACAGGCAATCCCGTTATCTGGGCGCACAAGTGGACTTGTAGCCTGCCGACGAGTAGGGCACATTTCCAGCATACTGTCATGTGTTGTACCCTTCATGAACGGATATTCGACCTGGATAACCTGGATGGTCTGCAGGGCTTGTGGCTGTTGGAATATCTCATTGCATCTTGCTAGTAACTAGACCTGTGATAACCCTAGTTAGTTAAAGTATCAAGCCGTACTTATTGCTTGGCCGTGATTGATTGGATGGAGTCTAACTCAGTCTAGTCTTATCCTGATCCTGTACAAGATTGTTACATGACCTGATTGCTTGTGCTTTACCTTATCGATAAATGGTGGAAACCAAGTTCCGTTCAGATGAAGGGTTACAATCCCGGTCCTTGTTTGGTTTAAGAGTTGTAGCCTGGATATCTGAATAGTCCCATGGTTATCGTATCGTATATCCTCATGATTTTTCCATATCTCTAGTCTTTTATTATGTTATTATGTTTTATGCTAATTGCTGGTTTTAGTTCTTAAGTGAAGCCTTCTTTGTGGCACTTGCTCTTTCTGGGATCTGACCCGGCTGGTTTTGTGTGGCCAGATACCGGAGCAGCTCCAGAGGATCTACCTACTTTCCAGCCAGATGGTGACCACCAGGCGTAACCCTGGCAACGAGTGGGTTTTATTTTGCTCTCCCACTCTATTGTAAAAATATTCTTTTGAGACGTTTAGCCGACGAGCACGTGTTAGCTCGATTATACTTTACTTACTGTCTGCCTACGGGCCGTAACATGATTGACGAATCCTAGGGTTGATCATGTATGACTAAAACTCTTGCTAGTCTTCACATTTTGTACGACTAGTTTCATGATGATCCAAATATGTAATGTATGGGACGTCTTACTATTGTATATTTGATGCTCTAACATCTTGTAACTGCTATTTCTTGTACGAGATTGAGACAATAGGCTTGTTCATGACCATAAGAGACTGTTGGCTTGTAGTTAAACCCTCACGTATCTAGACAGCCGTGACCGTATAACGAGGTAGATTCCATTTCAATATACGTAGCTGGCTATGTATGCTCCCGCTCTCCAATATTCTGGTTCTGGGGCGTTACAGTTCTCGAGGAGATTACAAACTTTTGTTCGATGTATTTTAAGCCTCAAGTTGCAACTAATAGAACGAGAGCTTCCAGAAACGACGACAGAGATCATGAATGTAATGATACAATACTGAAGGTATTCAATGCTCTAGGAAAGCCATCGGGTAAAATGAAGAAGAGATATCTGAACGATGATGAGCTAAGGGCTGCTCAGGTGTATGTATGTCACGACCCGCACCCGCTTTTTCGGATACGAGACGTGTCCAAGCCAGCCTACGCCGTAGAGTCGGCGGTAGAACGCTGTCAAGCCCGCAAGAAATAATGCTCAAGAAATACAACATTTGCTGCTCATTCACATTTCTAAATTATTACAACAGTTACAACATTTATAATTAAAGGAAAATGTAAAGTTTTACAATTAATAAAATGATACAATGGCTATCTATTTCTAGGTTGTCTTCAGCATACCCAAGTTCTCCCAGTGCTAAAAATGATCGCGGCTAAACCTGAAAAATGTTGGTTATCCAGTCAGGATTGGAACAAGTACACAAACCGACGACAATACAAAACATAACAGAATTAACAATACATGAAAATAGCATATGAGATATGAAAGCTGTAAGAAAACTGATGACATAGCACGATAGAGAAGTAAACAAGGAAAAACTAATAAAAGACATCTATCTAGGTGGTGTGAAATATCTGTTTCGACATGTGAACGGCTAGGGGGTAAATCCGGCTCACTGCACGTGTCGTGTACAGATGCTATCATGCAATAATAGACATTTTGGGGATATTTCTGGGTAGTTCACATGTGTACTAAGATATTTCCCCTCCCGACTACTCCGTGTGACGAGCGTGTCAACAAGAAGCAAGATATATGTATAGACATGAAATGAAAAGACTACTATGAATCAGAAAGCAATCAGAAAGTGCACTTGCCTGAGGTCCTTAGCTGGAGAAACCAATAACACTATACCACTCAAAGAGCCACAATCAGTCAACAATGCAGAAATCTCCGGATGCTGAAATAAACAGTACCAAAGTTCTCAGAATAGTCAAATTAGCTAGGATTGCCTGTCCTTAAGTCCAATTCTGGACACAGGGGCAAAACGGTAATTTCGAACAAAAACGATGTCCGCCGTTGGACCCGCTTTGCACCGAAAAGCGTGCCAGAATCAACGGTCTCTAAAGTCGTCAAACTACATGTCTACGGATCCGGTTTTTCGATACGAACCCAACTGTATGTCCAAAGTTGGATTCCGGCGGGCCGTGCACAAAATCGCCCGTTGAGTGGAACCGTGGGGCCCGCAAAACGACGATTTTATCAACGGTCTCAGAATTGGACCAAATTTGGCATACAGGACCAGAAAAACGATACGGTCCTATTAGCGCAAGTTTCGTCTCGATCTGACGAGCGTGCACAAAGTAATTGGAGAATTTGCAAAGTGCACGATACGGTGAATTTCGACGGATACGCATCAAATTCGTCGCGCACACGCGACCAATTTGAATTCCGCCAAAGCCCACACGACCACGAAACCGTTACGCAGCTTTCGATGCCTTCGGTTCGCGACCACGTCGCCCGGAATGGCGGGACGCACGTCGTGTGGATGGTTTTTGATATTTTCAAAACAGGTTTTTGGGAAACTTTGGGATTCGATTTCTCAGCGAATTGTCGATGATTTCCAAATCCGCAAAAAGGGGTTCGAAGCCCTACATGTTTTCAAAAAGTGTCTTCAAATGGTTTTCCTATATTGGGACTGTATTGATCGGAAACGATCCTCAAATGTGGGTTCATGGACTGGTTCTCTGTCTCTAATCCGACAGTTTTCTCGGGATTTTTGGCATCGATTTCGTATCGATTTCGTTTCGATTTAGTTCGAAACGATCCATTGATGTCAAAGCCCTATAGGTTGTGTTTCTAACGCCTATTTTGGTTTGGAAAAATACGGAGAATCGAGGGAGAAATCTTACAATGAAGTTGACCCTTCGGGGCGGGTTGCTGCTGTCGCCTTCCGTTCAGTCGATGTGCGCGCGGCCTGTTCTCGGCCTGTGGCCGGCCGACGGTCGCCTGGCCGCGTCGGGGCGGCGCGCGCCGTCATGGGGGAGGTCGCCAGGGGGTCTGACGCGGCTCTGGGTTAGGGTTTCTTCGATCCTCTCGACATATATAGTAGCGCGGGTTCGAACAGAGCCGAGCGTTTTCCCTGGGGATGGGCTGGTTTCTCAGGGTCGGGTGGGGAGTTTGGTTTGCCAGCTTGGGCTTGCCCGGGGCTGGGCTCTAGCTGGCTGGGCCAAGCTCGGGTTGCTAAAGTAAATCCTGTTTGACTTTGTGTAGTCCAACTGATTAGAATTAGGGAAGGTAGAAACCCCAATTGGAGTTGGCCTCAGCTGGGTTTGAATAGGCCTGTCAATGGTAGCTTATTGGTCGGATATTGGCATTACCATATCCAAACCATTAACTATCGGATATATCCGATAAATATCCGATATCCTATCGGATAGAAGTTTTGGCTACCGTATCCGTTACCGATAATTTTAACGGATATCGGATAATATCCGAACCAATAAGATTACTAAAAAAAATTTTAAAAAGAGAAGAAAAAAAAACAGAACCAACAGATTTTGTCAAGAAACGACATATTTTCACATTGAAACGACAGATTTTGTAAGAAACAACAGATTTCTACATTGAAACGACATATTTTGTCAAGAAACAACAGAAACAATAGATTTTCGACTGAATTCTGAATTCCTGATGGCCCAATATATTTTAAATTTATTAAATAATTTAAATATTATTGGTTCGGATATTATTGGTCCGGATATGACACTTACCGTATCCGTATCCGATATCCGATAAATATCCGATATGATATCCGAATCCGTATCCGAAATTTCGAATATTTTCGGTTCGAATACGGATCGGATACGGATTTTCGGTATACCATTGACAGCCCTAGGTTTGAATGGTTTTCTGTTATGTAGATTATATACACACTCGGCCAACAGTGAATCCGAGCGGGGTCGGGCCTGTGAGCTCGTGGGGAGCTCGGCCTATTGCCTTGGGCCCTTGGGTTTTTTATTCCTATTATTTTATCTAAGCCATTAATATATATGTATATATATACATTCATATATATATATATATATATATATATATATATATATATATATATATATATATATATATATATATATATATATATATATACACATACTTGTATACATAATTCTATACATATACACGTATATATCTATATATATAAACACACACAATACATGTATATATTTATATATAATCATATACGCACATATACATATATATATATTTATATATATATATATACACACATGCATACATATATTTATATATATTATACACTCACACATTATATATATATATATATTTACTATTCATATAGTATTTTGATATATACATACAAATACGTACTATTCTTATTTCTTATTTACATATATATCTATATATATAAATATCCAAGTACATTTATACACATATATAATCAAACAATAATAATATTCAATAATAACCCCAATAATATAATAATGATAATTATAATAATGACAATAATAATAACGAGGTTCAACAAACCAATAGTGGTGTATATACCATTATGCACCGTCCAATAATCCCAAAATGTGCAAGGACCTATTTATACAACTATTATTGAATATCCAATAATGACGATATTTATAATATTTAAATATTTAGAAAATATTCAATAGATCATTATAACGAAGTACAACACAATCATACCAAAACACACCTACACGGATGTCGTTGGGCGTACCGCATGACTACATGGGCTTGCTACGGGTCCTATCTGGACTAACTTGGTATAACTGAATTTCCTAAAAGTCCAAATATTAAAATACTTAATAAATCACTAATTTAACTATTTATAGGGAGTAACTCACAACTTGGCCTGGTTTTCTCAGTTAGGACATCACTATGGCTCGGCCTTCCCCTACCATGACCAAACACTAGCCAAAGCACGTCACTGAGCTTTCCGTACCATGATTCCTAGTCACCTGGTACTCCAAATCTCAATTATGGCTAAAATCATCTACCGTAATAATTAACTATTTAATTATTTATAAAAATCGTAAAATCCCCATTTAAATCAAATAAATAAAAATAAAAAAAAATATTTCAAAAGTTTTCGGGAAGGGAGGCTACAATGTATTACTCAACTACGACGATGATGAAGTAGAGAAGCTGGAGGGGTAAGTAATTAATACGTCTATATTATTTTAATAGTGTTGATTATTATACTATTACATTAATTGAACGATGTTGTTTTCAGCATATTTAATGATGATGTGAGGTCAGGTAGGCCACACATAACAGAAGAAGAACTAGAACAAGAAATGAGGCGTTATTTTCCATCATGGTTGAGTGCATATGTAAGACTTGAGAACTCTGTAATTACCTTTCTGTATATGCACTTGAGAATGAGCTTAATTTCTTTTTTCATGGTATTTAGGTCGATCGTCCATACGCAAGACTTGAGAATGAGTCTATTATAACGCTAGCCAATGGACCAATTTATGCTACAAAAATATGGCCAAGCTACTGTGTGAATGGGTTTAGGTTCAAGTCAACAACTTGTCCGATCAGAGACAACTTTATGGATCTCGATTCCACCAAAAATAGTTGTTTGTGTATCAGATCTTCGAACTACAAAGATGTTGATGCGGGCAACGATTTCTATGGCGTCCTATGGAAGATTGTGGAGCTGACATATAGTTATGGAATAGAGCCTGCTAAGATTGTGTTATTCAGGTGTGATTGGTTCGATCCGATTGAAGGTAAAGGTTGGAAAGTAGACAAGCACGGTCTTGTGGATATAAACTATCGGTGTCGATATCAAGCCTATGAACCATTTGTCCTATCAAGTCAGGCTCAGCTCGTGTACTTCACAAGTTATCCTAAACGGGAAACAACAAGGTCGGACTGGTGGGCAGTATGCAAGACCAAAGCTAGAAATACCTTTGAGGTTGAAGATATAGCTTATCAAGAGGATGAACTACCTCTTGTAACAAATATTATAGAAGTGGACACGACGGAAGTTCCTCATTACATATCTAATTGTCTAGAAGAAGTAGAATTATCTGAAGAGGAAGATGCAGATGAAAGTGAAGATGTAGAGGAAGAAGAAGAAGAAGAAGAAGAAGAAGAAGAAGAAGAAGAAGAAGAAGAAGAAGAAGAAGAAGAAGATGATGAGCTAAACGAACTAGATGAATTTTTAGAAGAGGATTAAATCTGTACGTTTGTTTTATCATCATATTTGACACTTTAGTGACACTTTTGTGACTATGATATTTTTCAAAAATCTGTGATGTCTATTATATAAATATGTATATTTGTTTTATTGTCATATGTTATTATCAGGTATGACTAGACCCGGACGACGCGGAGGATATTATGTTAGGCAGTCCCATGTGCGTTAGGTTGCGGATGCAGATTCCGTACCCTCATCCTCATCTCCGAGTACGCCAGTGTACCATTCTGTTCCGGGTCCATTACCGGGACAGGACAGTTCTAGCAGGTTGGCGACTCCTCCCTCGTCGTCCAGCATTCCTCCCGCGTCCAACATTCCTCCTGCCGACGGCTCCATGGGGAGAGCCGACGCCGAGCATATGGAGGACGGTGATCAGACTGATCCTGGTCAGGCAGGATGTGAGAGCGACCCTCCATGCGCTCCCCCGGACGAGACACGTATGGAGATTTGGATGGACGGGCCTACGAAGTAAGTTAATTAGTTAATATATATTTATCAAATGATTATATGTACATATATATTCATGAAATTTATTATTGTATAGATATCGGCCTCCTGCAGTACAGAGACAGCTGGAGTTATTTCTGAGGCAGAACTATGGTGGGCATTGGATTAATTACTCAGATGCTCCCGCAGATAGGAAGGCCTTTTGGTTGACCCACTTCAAGGTAAAAAAATTATTTATTTTTAAATTTTAATAATTATTTGTGTATATTATACAACTCTTTCTATTTTACTTCTTGTAGAGGACCTATTTCTATCCACCACACCGGGCGGCGAAGATCGAGGCCCAATTTTCTGCCGTCGCAGGCAAGCTCATCCGTGATGCGATCCACGACCAAAAGTCTCGTGATCGCTCCGGAAAGCCAATCCATGGTTGGATCACGCCAGAGCAGTGGACTGCGATGAAGGCTAGATTCGGCGAGGCCAGGTACCAGGAGCGGTCTGACAAAGCCAAGGTGGCGCAGTCGAGCGCCAGTAAGTGGTGTGGTGGCTCCATTCCTATGACGGAGCATTTTCATCGTCTGATACGTTTCCTATGACGGACATCATTTTATATATAGTTGGATAGAATGTTTAATACTAATAATAGATAATATATTTTAACAGATAAAAAAGGGTGAGGACCCCAACATGGTGACCGTCTTTCTGGTCACCCATCGGAGGGCTGGGGAGTTTATTGACGAGAGGGCGACGCAGGTATATGTACGTTCTATTCTTTATATTAATTTACTATAATTTAGAAAACAGGAAAATAGATATCAATATAGACTTTAGCAAACGTTAGCAAACATTTTTCTAGGCCGAGTTTCTTCAGCTACAAGAGGAGACGGCTGCTGCTGCTAGTGCGCCAGCAGAAGGAGGGGCTGGTACTTCCTCCCAGCCGCCTACAACTCCATCGTCGGACGACCTCTGGATGATCGACGTTGGTGGTCTTCAGAAGGGTACGTACTACGGTACGGGATCCTACGGCACCTATTTGGCTTCAGAGTCATCCCGAGCCCCCTCTGTCAGTGCGCAGTCTCCAGCTTCGCAGGCGTCATTACGAGCTCAGGATATTGGTCGTCAGATCGACGAGCTGCGTCGCGAGTTGCAGCAGCAGATTTCTGATCACCATACCGCAGAGCGACGATCCGACGATCCGATGATCACCGGACGACTTGATGCGGTCGGGCGCAGTATACAGGAGCTGATGAGTCTGCAGCAGGCTACAGCTGTCAGCTTGCACACGCTCACCGAGTCTACGGAGCGCACAGAGCGTAGACAGGTCAAGCTGGAGGGATCGCAGAGGACCATGTCTGCCATACTCACTCAGATACATACTTCGATTGATGAGAGTTCTCAGAGGATGGTGAGTACCCTTGCTGCGCATGCTGAGCGACTGCGAGAGCTGGAGCAGATACGTCCTCCCGGTCCATCGACGGCGCCGACTCCAGACGTTGCACTGCCTCCTACTGCCCCTATGGTGCAGCTCACACAGGAGCAGTATGAGTTCATGCTATCTCAGATGCGCAGCAGGGGTCCTCAGTGATTTCATTGATTTTTTTATGAGTTGTATGTATTGGCCCTATGGGCAAATTGTTTATTGGTACATTTTTGTTTATACACTTGGTGGAAGACTTTTTATCATCTCCCATTTTTATTTGACTCTATTGTATGTTTGTGATGATGTGTGTCTGTGAAGTGCAGTATGCAGGATTTGAATATATTTATGTTTGTGATGATGTTTGTGATGATATAAATATAGTTTGTGATGATGATGTTTGTGATGATGTTTGTGATCATATAAATATGTTGGTGGGAGACTTTTTTTTATGTTTGTGATCATATAAATATAGTTTCCAGATTAGTGTTTAAAATTTATGTAAGTGCAGTGTGCAGGATTTGAAAACTGCATTATATTTTTTTTAATTTTTCAGCATATTAGCGACGGCTTGCGATGTTTTGCGACGCGGAAGTACGTCGCAAAGATGTATCGGTACGTCGCTAACTGCGACGGCCCGTTGCTAAACGTCGCTCAACGTGCTGACGTGGCAAACCTTGCCATGTCACTACATGCGACGAACAGACGTCGCTAGAAACGTCGCTAAGTTGGCGACGTACTGTAAATGTCGCCGAACGTCGCTAAGTTTGCGACGTTTTAGCGTCGTAGACAATTCGTCGCAACAGCGACGATTGGCGACGAACTTTTGTTCTGCGACTAGCTTTTCGGCGACCTGCTTTTTTTCGTCGCTAATTACGTCGCTAAATATATTTAGCGACGTATTTTTACTTATTAGCGACGTTTTTGGACGTCACTAATTCAGCCTATTCTGGTAGTGGGGAGGAACCGGTAGAGGCGGTCCTGGATCCGGATCCGATGGTGGTCGGCAGTGGTCGACGGAGGGGTCGGATTGGGATCGATGGGAGATCATTTGGAAAAGAGTGGTGGTGGTGGGTTTGAGAGGAGGTGAGGGGAAGAGTGGTGGTGGGGGAGAGGAGGAAGGAGGAGGGGGTAGAGGAGATGTAGCAGTGGGATAGGGGGAGGGGGTTTGGAGGAGAGGGAGGAATAATTTAGGGTTTTATTTTACTTTTTTAAAAAATTTAACGAGAAAAGTAACAACGGACTAACCAAGTGTATCAATTTAAAATTTATCAATAATTGATGGTATTAAGTTGATGCGTATAAAAGTTTAGGAAATCAAGTTTAAAAACTGCAATAGTTGAGAGTATGAAAGTAAAATTAAGCCTATCTAAAAATGTATTTTATATACATATGTTTGTTGTATTTTAAATTGAGTTCAAAGTTGAATTTCAAAACATATATATATCGCGGACCGGACTAACGTAACGGCCCCCATTGAAAAGATGGTCCGGTGCTAGCAGGGGACTGGAGCCAATAGAGGGAGACCACATCAACACGGACCACGGACCCCCCCCCCCCTCTCTCTCAGTTCGACAAACATTTTTCTATATAGAATTATTATTTTCAAAATATACACATTTTGAATCATAAAATATACAAAAAAATTGAGAGTATTTATATAATCAATACAAATGTTATTCAAAAAAATTGACAGAGAATTCGAAACCCAAAATGGAATAAAAAAAAATATCTTATTTCCAAAACCAGAACCAAAATTTCAAACCGAACCAAATCTCTTGCTTTAATGCTCACCCCTACTCAAAGTACCTCTAATCAGTGTGAAAATTTTAACAAAACAGCCAAATAATTCTTTAAAATTTTACTTGTGAATAAATGTGTAAATGTTCTCTGTTGAAAAAACTATAATGGAGACTTTAGGCATCCAACTTTTCTAATGATAAATAAAGTGTCAATACTCTTTCATTATCACGTTGTGCAAAGATCCAACTTTGCTTCGAAATCTCTCACGCTGTTTTGGACTTAATGCAATCTCATCAACACTTAAGAACTAAACTATTTTGACTTGTGAAACAATCTCAGCATTTTAAGTAGGTGACAATTCGGAGGGTGAAGAAATAAAAGGCCATGCACCAAGTACAGTTGCAAGAATCAAACTCTGCTTCGAAATCTCCAAAATCTGATAGAAGGGCGTGTACGAGTCAGGCAACCCAACAAATATTCGCTCCAGCAATCCAAACTAAGCATTGTAATAGATTTAACAAGAAAAACTAAAAGCTGAGTAATACCTAAACCACCAAAGTATAGGCACTCAATACCAAAGTATAGGCACTCAATATGGTTGCGAAATAAAACTAAGAAGCTATAAAAGTTGCAGCACTATTTTTTAGTTTTGGAGGAAAATAGTTTGCAAGATGTGAAGGGCTAGAACTTGTTAGGAAAAACTGATCACTACCAAAATTCTATAGTAATGCAGCTCTGAGAAATCGAAAACTTCCATCAAACACAGACGGTCCTTCGACAAAAAATTTCAGCCAGGTGTCATAATGACGAAACAAAACTTGTAAGTAATTCTAAGGAACTCTCTGATCCTTCAAGACAAGTAGACGGGCGACTGAGGTTGAAGAACTTGATCTATCCAATGTTTTGGGACTTGTTGAGAATAACACCCTCGTACTTAATTTGGAACCACTTCATGGCATCCTCTTTTGTGACCCTGTGCTGGATCCCCACACGGGACTTGCAGCGGCGGCGGCGGCCCACTCTGTAACCAGGGCGCTCCAGAACAACATAGAAGTCCATCCCATAAATTCCAGTGGATGGGTCATACCTGCCCAACAGTCACAAGGTAATTAGAAGAAGAACGACAACATTGATTAATATGATAGCTTTTCTATACTGTGTAGATGCTTAAAATGTTTGGCTTTCGTACTACACAGCATATCAGATGGAATTTACATGTAAGTCGTTCGCAACCAACACCAAGAACACAGATGAACCTCATCAGATAATTAAGAGATGCATACAAATCAGCAAATAAAAAACAATTTCTTAGATAAAGGGCTCAGACGTTTGCTACTTAGCTCAAGGAAGAGCAAAGTTATTCAAATGATAATAATGCATTCAAATTATTGAGGTAAAAGCTAATCAACATGATAATATTTGATCAAACTATCGAGCTAAAAGCTAATCAACATGACAATATTCATCCGATACAAAAGAAGTTTTTGAAATCTTGCAAAAAAGACTTGCATGAAGCAAATCTAACCTACATAAGAATTGCTACATTTTTACTACCCTCAGTGAAATGGTAAGTGGCATAAAAAGGGCTCAAAAGTTGTTACTTTGCTCATGGAATTAACAACTAATTGAGAAGGAGGTGACGATATACATTTACTCTTAAAAAACTGTAATTAACAACTAATTGGTTGGTTGCAGGAACAGGGTTCAGAAGTTCGCCACTCTGCTCAAGGGCAGTCTTCTAATGAAGCTCTTCTCATATGGATAAGATCTGCTGTCCCCAAATAGTGTCCAAAACATTTTACATCTCCTATAAAAATGTGGGTCCCACCAGTGTTATAAAAAACAATACCCACAACCGGTGGGGCCCACATTTTTATAGGAGAGGGGATAGGCTTGGGACACCATATTTGGGGGCAGCAGAACACATCCGCTTCTCATACAAGAGGGGTCAAAAAGCATTTCTCATCACAGCCCCGCTTATTTTGAGAAGGGGGGGTGACAATATACATTTCAGATCCCATCTCCTTGTCATCCAAGAGGTGTCAAAAAAGCATTTCTCATCACAGCCAAGTCCTATGTGATAATACATGAAAAATAAAGACAATAAAATTGTTGAAAGCTAATCCAAATATGTTTATTTTGAGAAGGGGGTGACAATATACATTTATTCTTAAAAAAACTGTAATTACCAACCAATTGGTTGGTGGCAGAAACAGGGTTCAGAAGTTCGCTACTCTGCTCAAGGAAGGGCTTCTAATGAAGCTCTTCTCATACAAGAGGTGTCAGAAAAAGCATTTCTCATCACAGCCCCATCCTATGTGATAATACATGAAAAATAAAGACTAAAATTGTTGAAAGCTAATCCAAATATGCTTATTTTGATAACGGGTGATCTAATGAAGCTCTTCTAATACAAGAGGTGTCAGACAATATACATTTATTCTTAAAAAACTGTAATTACCAACTAATTGGTTGGTGGCAGAAACAGGGTTCAGAAGTTCGCTACTCTGCTCAAGGAAGGGCTTCTAATGAATCTCTTCTCATACAAGAGGTGTCAGAAAAAGCAATTCTCATCACAGCCCCATCCTATCTGATAATACATGAAAAATAAAGACAATAAAAGTGTTGGAAGCTAATCCAAATATGCTTATTTTGAGAACGGGTGACCTAATTGATTAGTTGCAGAAACAGGGTTCAGAAGTTCGCTACTCTGCTCAAGGAAGGGCTTCTAATGAAGCTCTTCTCAAACAAGAGGGGTCAGAAAAAGCATTTCTCATCACAGCCCCGTCTTATGTTATATTATAGTACATGAAAAATAAAGACAATAAAATTGTTGAAAGCTAATCCAAATATGCTTATTTTGAGAGGGGGAACAATATACATGTATTCTTAAAAAAACTGTAATTACCAACTAATTGGTTGGTTGCAAAAACAGGGTTCAGAAGTTCGCTACTCTGCTCAAGGAAGGGCTTCTAATGAAGCTCTTCTCATACAAGAGGTGTCAGAAAAAGCATTTCTCATCACAGCCCCATCCTATGTGATAATCCACGAAAAATAAAGACAATAAAATTGTTGAAAACTAATCCAAATATGCTTATTTTGAGAAGGGGGTGACCTAATCGATTAGTTGCAGAAACAGGGTTCAGAAATTCGCTACTCTGCTCAAGGAAGGGCTTCTAATGAAGCTCCTCTCATACAAGAGGTGTCAGAAAAAGCATTTCTCATCACAGCCCCGTCTTATGTTATAATACATGAAAAATAAAGACAATAAAATTGTTGAAAGCTAATTCAAATATGCTTATTTTGACAGGGGGGGGGGGGGGTGCAATATTCATTTATTCTTAAAAAAATGTAATTGCCAACTAATTGGTTGGTTGCAAAAACAGGGTTCAGAAGTTCGCTACTCTGCTCAAGGAAGGGCTTCTAATGAAGCTCTTCTCATACAAGAGGGGTCAGAAAAAGCATTTCTCATCACAGCCCTGTCTTATGTGATAATACATGAAATATAAAGACAATAAAATTGTTGAAAGCTAACCCAACCAAAAGGCAGTATCATCATCAAATAGAACACATGAAACAGAACAGTAGTACAATATGTGACAATACATGTATTTCCTATTTTTGAACAGTACAAACCATAAAAACAAGAAAGGGGGGACAGCAAAACACCAAACAGGAAGGAAAAAGGAGTGAAATGACTTACTTGATTCCTAGATCAATATGCTCCTGGATACCGAAGCCAAAACATCCAGTATCACTGAAATTCCTCCTAAGCAATTCATACTCCTTTACCTTCAATCCACTCTCCAAAAGTTGCATAGCCTTGTCACCTCTAACAGTGACATAGCAAGCAATCTTTTCATTACGACGGATACCAAAAGATCGGACAGTATACCTAGCTGAATAGTATATAAAATAAAGTAAAATTTTAGGTACAATCTACAAGAACACATGGATGCATAACAAAGTATCATAAAACCTACCCTTGGAGAACACCGGAGATTGCCCGCTCAATTGTTCCAAAACCTGCAAACATGCAAAAGATTAAGTTGATAACTAATTGTTTGAGACAATAGTTCAACCTACAAAAATACTGCTGATTCATAGATATAACAGACATCATTTTTTTGGTAAAAGAATAGATTTAATGGTTGAGACCTTTTGGTAGGGAAAGGCAAAGTCATGGGGTCAAGGCCAGGTGAACAGTAAAACTGGAACACTAGAAGCTATACTTCTTGCATCATTATTTTCAAGTATAAACTCGAAGTACACTACACCGTACAATATACCTCTAAGATGCCAAGTGAAAAAAATATTGTTTTTACAACAAACCCAAGGCAAGTAACTATTCTCACGTGTGCAAAAATACATCACGTCGTTGAGGACTTCATCCAGAACTAAATAAAATGGCTAAGTTAACAACATAATGGGAGAAGAACTACAGGTAGAACTTTCTCCAAGCCGATGTCAAATGCAAGAACTCTTTTTATATGGACATGGTCTGCGTTCATGTCACAAAAATTTGACCCTTTCAAGGGAACAAAAAAAAATGAAATGGATTTAGTAAGAACTGGATGAATATAACTTGTACATACAGGTATTGTTATTAAGGTACTCCTAATGAAAGAAAATATGTACATGAAAATTACACTTTATCAAATTCAATTCTCGACATAGATTGAAAATCATAGACTTAATAGTTAATAAAACTTGCATCCAAGCCGCCTAGTAAAACAACATTGTTACTACAGCACTCTAGAATTCCGGCAGTGTTCTCCTTTGGATATATACTTTTTATGATCCCTTTGGATAGATACTCTCTTAGTAGTTTTCATAATTTATTGCATTTTTTATTCATGGGAAAGTCACAAAACCAGTTTCCCGTGCTTTGAAGAAGTAACAACCTAGTACATGGAGTGAAGCTACTACATACTAATTATTTTAGAGGGCCACTTCCAACTTCACCTCTTTCTGGGTTAAAATTGAGAATAACATTTGTTTGAGCTAGCACTTCCGGATGCTAGCTAGGATTCGTTCCAGCGTATATAATCAAATAGGCATGTTCTAGAAGAAAATAAAATAAACACCAAAACTATATGCATGTCCTGGAAGAAAATAGAACAAACATCAAGGCATGCATGTCCAGACAGAAAAGTAGATCGAGATTGAACAACCTACCACAAGTTTACAACCTTTAGAACTAAAGGTAATTTAATGTCAAAAAATCAAGATATATATAAATAAAGGTTTTTAGACAGATCTTTCATTGTCCATGATTTAAAAAGGATTAAAAAATAACTCTTAAATATTTGTTATCCCATCCCCTCAAATCATCAGGAAGTCTTGAGGAATCAAATAATAATTCCTCTTACAAGGACTCCAACGGGTCTAGGACAAACAAGTTTTCCATGACAAATCGGAACGAATGTTGAAACAAACATGAAGATCTTCTGGATCTATCTCATAATCAGTTAAGAGTTGTATATCCTACAAACCCAAAAACAGAAGTCAAATTATGTGATTGCATCCCAAGATACAATATGAACTTGGATCATAAATACATTCGGTACTAGTTAGCATAATAATTATAATATTCACTTATTGTCACCTCTTCCCCTTTTCATATATTTGTCCCCTTTACTGCTTATATTTCTACTTGTCTTCGACCACAGAGGAGGACAGGAGGTTCAATACATTTGATAAATACATAACATTCGTAGCAACTTGACAAAGCCAACTTTTTGGTAAACAGTCAACAATACTACAAACAAAGAAAATGTTTCAAAATGCTCTTCGGAGGAGGATTGACTATTAACAACTGATATTTTTAACAGCCAAAATGATACAAAGTCAATAGGAAGGGGGTGTTTGTTTTTTCCACTTATAAGTGGCAACCACTTGTAAGTGGCAGATTTTAGAAGTGATAGCAAATAAGCGTTTTTTTTTTTTGCCACTTATAAGTGGCAACCATTTGTAAGAGGCTAAAATTCGAGAAGTGGCATTTTTGCCACTTCAAAAACGAATAAGTAGTTGTGAAGTGTAAAAGGTTTGTTTTGTCATCATCTTTTTTTCAAATGGCTAAAATACCCTGAAGCCTATTAGAAGAAAATAAACCTTAATCCACGTCTCCACAACCCATTCCCTATTCTCTTATTTTTAAAATGGTTGAAATGTTTCAAAATGGATGTATTATTAATGCTTCAAACTTATGTGTTTAAAGACACTTAAAAATTGTGCATATTTAACAATTGAAATTCAATATTGCCTTTGTGTCAATAATATATGTGTATAAATTTGATGTCGTCGTATACTCGTATGCACATAAAAATAACTTTGTTTAAATAAGGAGATATAAAAATGATATAAATGTTTAGGACACAACAGTATAATGGTAAACTTTTATATTACATCAAACTTTTGAACCACCTATCAGTGGCAAAAAATAACTACATTTTGAACCACTTGTAAGTGCCATTTTTAAGTGGCTCCGCTTGTAAGTGCCACTTGTAGCAGTGCCACTTATAAGTGGAAAAAACAAACACACCCTAAGTTGCCCCAATGATCAACATGGCTTGGTTGTAACTTTTTGCATACTCAAATTGAGTATAAAGGTTCTATACCTTGAGGAGCGTTCCTACAATTGAAATAGACTAAGCAGAACAGCCATATGGTTTATGATGAACTTTCGAACCATACTACCATACAAATCAATCTCAAGCTCCAGCTATATATGGGATGACCTAGTACGTACTAGCAACAGTGCAATGACTTACTCTGGTGACACTAACTAGCCCTAATCATACACACCATCTCCGCGTGTGCAAGTATTCCAACCAAAACAACTCCGAATATAATAAATTTAACAATCCATAAACACTAAAAAACTGTGTTGCATGGACACGGATACAACACGGCACGGACGCAGCACCTACTTTCGAGTGTCATAGTGTATATGACACGGACATGGCATAGTTCTCTTTCCAGAATCCATGCTTCCTAGGGATAGGAGTATAAACCTAATGTTGAGAAAATTTAATAATTTGCACATGGGTTGTCCTAGTCTTTAGTGAGTTTGTTTACTTAGTCATAGGAGTTTGTTTCAACCTGGATAGTGCCTACTTTCATGTTGCTTTCAGTTATGTATTAGCCTATTTATAGGCTGTTTGTTTATCAATACAGTGCAATGCAAAGTTTCCTTTCACTTCACTTTCTCTTGTCTACTCTTCTTTGCTAGTTTTTGCATCAGTGGTATCAAAGCCAGTTGGACCTGAGGTAGAAAGAAGCAGCAGCTTACTTGCAGTAGCAGGAATCAATGGCGTCCGACGGCAACAATTACGTGCAACCTGCCATTCCCCGCTTTGATGGTCACTATGATCATTGGAGCATGTTAATGGAGAACTTTCTAAGATCCAAGGAGTACTGGCAAGTCATCTCGGAAGGAATTAAGGAGCCAGCAGTTGGCACGGCAATGACGGATGCGCAACGAACGGAGTTAGAAGGGCAGCGCTTGAAAGATCTCAAGGCGAAAAATTATCTCTTTCAAGCTATTGATCGCTCAATCTTGGAAACCATTCTTTGCAAGGACACCTCCAAGCATATATGGGACTCCATGAAGAAGAAGTACCAAGGTACAGCAAGGGCTAAGAGGCAGCAGCTTCAAGCACTTCGTTCGGAGTTCGACGTGCTTCGAATGAAGTCAGGTGAATCAGTTACAGACTATTTTTCAAGAATGATGGCAATCGTTAACAAGATGCGGATCCATGGCGACAAGACAGAGGATGTTCTCATTGTTGAGAAGATTCTTCGATCCTTGACACCAAAATTTAATTTTGTTGTCTGTTCTATAGAAGAAGCTCATGATGTTAGTTTACTTTCAATTGATGAATTACAAGGTTCTTTGTTGGTTCATGAAAAAAAAAATGACCAGCAGGAAAAGGAAGAGCAAGCATTGAAGGCCTTATCAGAAATTCACTTTACACCCAACAGAGCTGATAGAGGACGAGGAAGATGCAGAGGTCAAGGTAGAGGAGGCAGAAACAACAATGATCATGGGAACCAACAACAAAATTATCATCATCAAGAGAGTCAATTTCGAGGAAGAGGCAGAGGACGTGGAGGCCACTACTCAACAACTTATAGATCAAAGTCAGCAGACAAGTCCAATGTTGAGTGTTACAGATGTCATAGGTATGGCCATTATAAATCAGAATGTCAAACTAGTTTGAATAAACAAAGTGGAGATCAAACTAACTTTGTAGAAAAAGAAGAAGAGGTGTCTCTTTTGATGGTGTGTCACGTGAAGGAAGAAACTCAACAAAACATGTGGTATTTAGATACTGGCTGCAGCAACCATATGTGTGGAGAGGAGGCATTTTCTGACTTGGATGAATCCTTTCGCAGCTCCGTTAAGTTTGGTGACAACTCTACAATTTCTGTTATGGGAAAAGGAAAGGTAACAATCCAAACCAAAGGAAATTCCACACACACTATTGCTAATGTTCTTTTTGTGCCAGAGTTAAAGACCAACTTGCTTAGTGTGGGTCAGTTACAAGAAAAAAGATACGAGATTTTTATCAAAGATGGAGTATGTCGGATTCAAGACACAAAGTTGGGTTTAATTGCTCAAGTTACCATGATGGCGAATCGTATGTTCCCACTTTATCTCCACAACATAGCTCATTCGTGCTTCTCAGCAAAATTAAAAGATGAGGCATGGCTATGGCACTTTCGCTATGGGCATCTGAATTTTGGCGGATTGAGAACACTACAACAAAAGAACATGGTGACAGGGCTTCCTCAAATTACAGCCTCTTCTCAAGTTTGTGAAGAATGTGTTGTTAGCAAACAACACCGTAATCAATTCCCGCAAGGAAAATCTTGGAGAGCGAAGAAAGCATTGGAGCTTGTTCATTCCGACATTTGTGGGCCAATAACACCACATTCTAATGGAGGTAAAATATATATAATTACCTTCATTGATGATTATAGTCGTAAGATATGGGTTTATTTTTTGCAAGAAAAATCTGAAACCTTTGTAGCTTTTAAAAGTTATAAAGCGCTTGTTGAGAAAGAAGTTGGCAACCCAATAAAAGTTCTTCGCACGGATCGCGGTGGAGAATATAACTCACATGAATTTGCAAATTTTTGTGAAAATCATGGAATCAAAAGACAACTTACAGCAGCTTATACACCCCAGCAGAATGGTGTATGCGAGAGGAAGAACCGCACTATTATGAATATGGTGCGAAGTCTTTTGACAACAAGTGGCATTCCTAAAAGTTTCTGGCCTGAAGCAGTTAATTGGAGCATTCATATATTGATTAGAAGTCCCACACTTGCTGTTCAAAATATGACACCCGAGGAAGCATGGAGCGGAAGGAAACCTACTGTAAGTCATTTCCGTATCTTTGGGTGTGTTGCCTATGCCCATATTCCAGATGAGAAGAGGAGGAAGCTAGATAACAAGGGAGAAAAATGCATTTTTCTTGGTGTTAGTGATAAGTCAAAAGCTTATAAACTATACAATCCTAGCACCAAGAAAATTGTCATTAGTCGTGATGTGGTATTTGATGAAGAAGGCACCTGGTCGTGGAATCAAAATGGTGTTAAAGAAAATATTCTAGCAGATTTTGATAATGAGGAGAAAGACGAGCAACCTATAGAGAATGAGCGAGAAGAGGAAGTCACTCAAAATGTTCCAATAACGGATCAAAGCCCACCTGCAGCTGAATCACAAACTCAAAATGCTCCAATAGCAGATCAAAGCCCACTTGCAGCTGAATCACAAAGGCCTCAACGAGTACGAAGAAGACCAGCATGGATGACTAATTATGAGGTAACTGGAGTTGACCAAGGTGATGACCCACTTACACATTTTGCTCTGTTTTCAGATTGTGATCCTACCATTTTTGAAGTAGCTGTCAAAGAACCAAAATGGAGAAAGGCTATGGATGCTGAAATTACATCCATTGAAAGAAATAATACATGGGAGCTATGTGATCTTCCAAAAGGGCATAAGACAATTGGTGTGAAGTGGGTTTACAAGACAAAGCTGAAAGAGAATGGTGAGGTTGACAAACACAAGGCACGCCTGGTAGCTAAGGGATACAAGCAGGAGTTTGGTGTTGATTATAAAGAAGTCTTTGCTCCAGTTGCAAGACATGATACAATCAGATTGGTGATTGCGATGGCAGCTCAAAACTCATGGCCTATCTTCCAGTTGGACGTGAAATCAGCTTTCCTCCATGGAGATTTGAAAGAAGAGGTATTTATCGATCAACCTCCTGGTTATATGAAACTTGGCAATGAGCATAAAGTGTATAAGTTAAAGAAAGCTCTATATGGATTAAAACAAGCTCCACGGGCTTGGTATAGTCGTATAGAAACTTATTTTTTGCAGGAAGGATTTCAAAAATCTCCTTATGAACATACACTTTTTATAAAGATTGAAGATGGAGGAAAGATGCTCATTGTTTGCTTATATGTAGATGATTTAATCTACACTGGAAATAATACAGCCATGTTTGAAAATTTTAAGAAATCTATGATGGCTGAATTTGACATGTCTGATCTTGGCATGATGCATTATTTTCTTGGCATTGAAGTGGTGCAGTCTTCTACTGAATTTTTATTTCTCAAAAGAAGTATGTGCGAGAAATTTTGGACAGGTTTCAAATGAAGGATTGTAATCCTGTAAATACTCCATCTGAGTTCCGTATGAAGCTAAATAAAGATAATGGAGGAAAGAAGGTTGACGGCACTCTTTACAAGCAAATAGTAGGAAGTTTAATGTATTTGACAACAACAAGACCTGATATAATGCATGCTGTTAGTGTGATTAGCAGGTACATGGAATGTCCTACGGAGATTCATCTCTTGGCTGCAAAAAGGATTTTTCATTACTTGCAAGGTACTAAGGAGTTTGGGCTCTTCTACAAGAACGGAGAAAAGTCGGATCTGTTTGGGTTTACAGATAGTGATTATGCAGGAGATTTAGATGATCGAAAAAGTACATCTGGGTATGTATTCATGATGGGGACAGGAGCTGTTTCATGGTCATCAAAGAAGCAACCTATTGTCACGTTATCATCCACCGAAGCTGAATATGTTGCTGCAACAGCTTGTGCTTGTCAAGCTATTTGGCTAAAGAAAATCCTTAAAGAGTTGCATTTCAAGGAGGATGGACCTACTCAGATTTTTTGCGACAACAATTCAGCAATAAAGCTTTCCAAAAATCCAGTTTTACATGGTCGAAGCAAACATATAGATGTGAAGTACCATTTCTTGAGGGATCTCACGAAAGATGGAGTCATTAATCTTATTTACTGCAGAAGTGATGACCAGCTCGCAGATATTCTAACCAAGCCCCTCAAGTTTCCTGCATTTCAGAAGCTCAGGAAGCTACTTGGTGTTTGTACTTCAAATGTTTCATTTTGAAAGTTCAACTCTTATTAAACTGGATGTTATGTCTGGAACATCAGTTTAAGGGAGGGATTGTTGAGAAAATTTAATAATTTGCACATGGGTTGTCCTAGTCTTTAGTGAGTTTGTTTACTTAGTCATAGGAGTTTGTTTCAACCTGGATAGTGCCTACTTTCATGTTGCTTTCAGTTATGTATTAGCCTATTTATAGGCTGTTTGTTTATCAATACAGTGCAATGCAAAGTTTCCTTTCACTTCACTTTCTCTTGTCTACTCTTCTTTGCTAGTTTTTGCATCACCTAAAGCCTATGTTGGTGAGTCCAAAATTTAATATTCTTGAGGTGTCCGTGTCCGATGCCCGACACTTGTCGGACACGACAGGTCGTCGTGCTCCAAAACACAGATCTAAACCTCGAATAGCACAAAATCAAATGCTTCTAGATTCAGGAAATCAATAAAGAAAGGGGGAAAAAATACAAAATCTAAAGCAGCATTGAGCAATAAGGCGAGAGAGACCTTGGAAGCTCTGGTGAGGCGATCTCCGCTCTCACCGACGGAGATGTTGAGCACCAGCTTCTGCACCTTGATCTCCCGCATGGGGTTCGACAGCTTCTTCTCCGACGCCTATGGACAACGAGAAGAATTAGCAAACGGCTAGGTAATTTGAGGAGGAAGGAAGGAATTGAAGGAGGGAAGCTCAGTCACCATTGCGAAGAAACTTTTTCTTCGGAAGCGGCGCTGCGGAAAGTGTTGTGGCGGGGGTGGAGAGAAGAAAGTGAACCTAAACCCTAAGGTGGGTTAATGTAGGGAGTGAAGAGACGAGGCTGGCTTCTACGGGGGACATACGTGATGAGGAGTTGCTGGAACCGCGTGATTGTGATCGTACGGCTAGAAAGGAGGAACAGCGTTTGGTTTCGTTTATGGGCTGTTGTGACTTGTGAGGATGGGTTGGTCTTTCGTTCTTTGGCCCAATTGTACAGAGTAATTTTTTTTTAAATTGGTAAATTTTATTCAAAAAAAACCGGCCATCTTACAAACTAACATAGAGCCTTCGTCGACTTTACATCAAATTCAATGTTGTTTAATATCCCAGGCGTAGGAGCAATAAGGCCTTCAAATATACTCATGTTTCATTCCCTCTAGATGTGCCATACAGTCGCCGCCAGACGAATATGCGCCTCATTGA
Organism: Iris pallida; assembly: GCA_029216955.1. Classification (NCBI taxonomy): domain Eukaryota; kingdom Viridiplantae; phylum Streptophyta; class Magnoliopsida; order Asparagales; family Iridaceae; genus Iris; species Iris pallida. Next base: position 8,825,818 of record JANAVB010029818.1, on the reverse strand, counting down.
ACCACCTTGTCCCGTTGTTATCAGCATCTTGTATTCGGACAATAATCTCATCAATCTCCTTAGTGTCTGCATCTCATCCCAGTTTGCAGCATTGGCCTTGCCATAAATACGCCACCACCTCACACTCAAAGAATAAGTGCCGGATGGACTCGTTAGCATTTGGACAGAGCACACAGTGTGGAGAGGGGCATGGGATGCCAAATCGAATAAGCATGTCCATGGTGAGTAGTCGACCAAGCAATACTTGATACATGCACAACTGCATTTTACGAGCCAGCTCTTTGTGCCATACGAACTCATAGTTTTCCATACGGGGATGAGTATTCAGCAACATGTCATAGCAATCCCCGGCTCGAAACTCTCCATTACCGCCTCCTCCTACATTTGGCTGCCAAACCCAATAGTCCTCGGGCGCTAGTAAGTCAATAGGCGACTTTTTGATAAGTTCGACCAAGTCCGTTGTATGAGAATATTCTTCCGGCTGCCAAGTCCCATTTATTATTATGCGGTGAGTGCCCAGTCCCTTACTCGCCTCTTGGATTCGAATCTCCCTTGTACACGTCCATAAGCTCCGATGCTTGATCCATATGTTGCGCCAGAGATCAGTATCCCGACCATCTCAAAAAATCCGTTGAATGGCATTTGCAATAGTAGTAAGATTGCGAAGCAAATGTTTGAAAGGAACATACACATTGTTATCATACTTCTACGTCCAGAAACATTCCCCTTTTAAGTACCTATTGGCAGTCCATTTGGCCCACAGCGAAGTACCTTGGATGAATCTCCATGTAAGCTTCGTACCCGACACTTTTCGAAGAATTTGAAGGGACAGTAACCCCACTCCACCCTTCTGTTCCGGCCTGCACAGTTGATCCCATCCAACAGCATGTAGTCCACCCCTCCATATGAAATCAACACATATTCATTCAATTTTTTGTATGGTAGCTAACAGAAGCATGATGGATTGTAGTCAGAACCGTGCCAAAGATGTGATAACTGATCATACCAGCTCGATACACCCTCCAAACGACAAGCAGTGCGCCTGTCAGCCCTCTACTCTTCTTTGTGTATATTTAACCAAATTTCGACAATACATATCTTATGCATAATTAACAAACAATGCGACTCCCAAATATCTAACCAGTAACTCTCTTTTTCCACTCCCAACGTCGCCGCACACTCCTCCTTGAGAGTACCGTGAGTATTGAAATATACTCTCTTTTTTTCTTTTTTTGGATGCAGACCCGAAAGGTGGCCAAACTCTTCCATGATGCCAATAATCGCATGTAGTCCATTCATACTGGGGTATAAAAAGACCAAAAAATCATCAGTATAGACAAGGTGCATGATGTAGGGCTGGATTCTGCGGTACACAGGAGCAATACGTCTCTGCTGGATCGCAACCTCCAACTGACATAAAAAATATTCCATCACAAGTGTGAAGAGGTACGGAGATAATGGATCCCCCTATCGCAGGCCTCTATTACTTCTGATGAAACCATAAAGAATGCCACGGATAAGAACTGAGAAAGTAGGTGTAGTGATTCATTCCCTCACCCTGTCAACCCATCCCTGATCAAAGCCCATAGCAATCATCAACTGGCATACAAAGTTCTGATTCACCATTTTGTACACCTTTCGTATATCAAGTTTAATGCACGCTTTCATGCTCCCAGATTTGTTGAACTCTCGTACCATTTCATGTGCAAGCAGATTGTGTTCCGTGATCGATCTGCCCTAAATAAATGATGCCTGGTTCCTGGACACCAGATCTGGCATTATTTCCTCCATTCGCTGACACATCAGGTAGGTAATTATTTTATATAAATAATTACAACACGCGATTGGCCGAAAGTCACCCAACGATGTAGCTCCCTCCTTCGGAACGAGCTTTAAGAAGGTATGGTTAAGTTCCTTCTACAGTTTTCCTCGCCTGAAAAACTCTTGTACCATAACGAATACTGGAAATTTAAGGACATCCCAGCAAAGTTTGAAGAATTTGTTGTTGAAGCCATCCGGCCCCGGAGCTTTATTTGGGTCAGCAGTCATAATAATACATTCAATCTCCTCTATAGTAATGGGTGCCATTAGTACTTTATTGTTGTGGGCAATGACAATCCTCTTGAAACAAGGTCAGAAAAAGTGGAGGTATAATTTGATTGGTTATACAGCTCAGAGTAGTACCTGACAGCTTTCGTCTGTAACCCCTGCTGCGAGTCAACTCCCTGCCAGTTGAGTCTAACAGTTGATGCAAACTGTTACGGTGCTGTCTGGAGCGAATCACATCATAGAAAAAATTTGAACATCTATCGCCGACTTTGAGCCACTGGCACTTAGCACGTTGCGCTAGCTGGATCTCGTCTTGCATCCTGCGCTCCTACGCACACTAACCTCCTGAGCTAGTGTCTTCTATTGAGTCGCTATGTCCTCGTCCAGAATGTTTGCCTGAAGATTCGTCTGTGCCTGGTGCAACGCGGACTCCAGATCCACTAAAGCAGGTCGAGGTTACTCCCGGACCCAGCGACGGAGGGCATCCTTAGTATTTTTCAGCAGGTGCACCATCTTATATTGGGCAACCCCTCTACTGGCAACAACAAACTCTGATTCACCACCTCCATATACCCTGATGTAAGATGCCAGATATTGTTGTATCTGAAGGGACGACATTTCCAAGGCGATAGAGGAGTGAAGCCAATCCGAATAGGCGAATGATCCGAAGCTGTAACTACCACTTTTCTAAAATGAGGATATTTTTAAACTTTTTGTGAATTTGATTATTTTATTATTATTTAATTAAATAAATAGTGATTAGTGATATAATTTGGTAAAACCTTAGAACTATATTGATTAGATAACTAGTCGTGACCAATAAAGACTTAGTTAGAAAGATTAGACAACTTAAATTTTATATCAAGTTAGTTAGTTTCAAGTCTAACTAGAAATTTATTTGATAATGACTAAACCACTAAGTTAGAATGGACCCCTTCCTTAGAAATTGTCATGACAACTTAGAGAGGCTCCTTAGACTTTCTCCATGGACCCAAAACCCTAACCTAACCTAATGTGGCCGGCCCACAAGCCTCCCCCTTGCCTATTAATAACACCCCTTCATCCTCTTCCTCCTTCCATTTCATTTTAAACCCTAATTTTAGGAGTTCCCCCCAAATAGCTCCTACATCCATTTCTCATCCAAATTCCTCCAAACAAGTTCCAATCTCTTTCCTTGAAGAGAGGAAGCCTCTATTTGCTAGGAGGAAGCCTATTAGAGCAATTTGGCCATTGAAAGTGAAGGAGATCTCATTCTAGCTTTGTTCCTTGAGAATCCATCTCTCAAGTGGTAAGAACCTCTAAACACTCTCAAATTTCCTATTCCTTGATATAGATGCATTCATTTAGGGTCCCTATGACATTAGGAAGAATTTGGATCAAGTTCGGATTCGTTTGAGGTGCGTATCACGAGAGTATCGGATACGCACATCAAGTGTTTGGTGAAATGTCTCTTAGGACTTTTATTACTTTAATTTCAATTGTAATTAGATGATATTGTTGGTTATATGCTGTAATATATGTGTGAGATGTATCTTGTGATTTTGGTTAGTTTTGATGGGTCAAATGTGATGAAGGGAGGCTCGGGTTCAGTATAGTTCACTATGTCTAACCTTTTGAGTCTGTGCAGTCATTTATGTGTGTGAATGTGACTGTTAGTGATATCCTAACATCCTTTATGACCCTGTTATTTGTTCCCTGCATGACCCAATGTTCAAATTTGTGGATTATGGCCAGTAGAGCCACTGCTCATTGTCCTGCACATTATTCAGAGCCCTGTCCCCCATTTGCATTCATTGCATATATGTTAGCTCAGGAAAATCCAGGTGACTTGGCCTATAGCCATAGTTCACTTCACATGTACACATCATTGTCCTGATATCTAAGTAATGTACTGCATGTTCTTCTACAATTGTGACCTGCATTCATATTCATATACACTGCAAACATGCATATCCTGCACTCATTCATTCACTTCACTACATTTCATTCACTACCCTGCATATTAGGAATTGGCATGCATCTGAACACAATATGTCCTGCACTTGGTCATGTCCTGTATACTGCACTCCTAGCACTGCATGATAGCATAGCGTGCACTCAATTCTATTTACTGATACTGTAGCTACTTTCCTGAAATCACTTAGTGTTCTGCATATAGGACCACATTCGAGATATCAAAGACTTAACCTAGTCCAAGGACTGAGGTAAGTTCAGATACCTTGTTTCATTATTTGACCCTTAAGTATCTGTCACCCCCTCTTGTTCTATCCTGCCACTTTTGCAATATTGCAGCTCATGTCCTTACATGTCCTAGATCATTGAGAACAGTCCTCCTTATACCAGTACACTACTTACTTTGATGTTAAATTGCCTTGTAGTTGAGTTGTTTCACTCTAAGACTTCCCTCTTCTTACCCCACAGATAATTGCTTTTAGGCAACTTGTTGAGCACCTTATTTCACTATATATATATATATATATATATATATATATATATATATATATATATATATATATATATATATGTCCTGCATTTTCAAATACTTCATTGCATTCACATATTCACTGCACATAGGGCTTTGACCTACACTCTTCTTTTTAGCCCTGCATTCATGATCTACTGCATCTTAAAACCTTACCTGCCTACCTTTGTACACTACAAATGAGATGTACACTGCACTATTGCATCCATCACACTCATTCACTGCAATCACTTCATGTCCTACTACTTCCTGCTCTGCACAAAAAATTGTATTACCGCATACCTTCATGTGACATATTACACTACTATCTAGCATCTTCATCATTGCATCCCTGTATTGCATCACCCTTCCTTGCATATCCTTGATTCAATGCACTTTAACATTCATTTGTAATACCCCTGAATTTTTGAAATTATTTTTTTATTTATTATTTATTAGATTTAAATAAGATTTTATAAAATTTATGAATATTTTTGATTAAATAGTTATTATTATAGATGACCTTAGCCATGGTTCAGATTTGGAGTACAAGACGACTAAGAATTGTGACATGGATAGTGTACACGTGTGCTTTGACTAGTGTTTTAGCCACGGTAGGGAAGGTCGAGCCATAGGTGTGTTCTAACTAGAAAAACTAGGTCAAGTTGCGACTTAACCTCCACCGATGATTTATTTATTTAATTATTAGATTATTGACTTTCTAGGAGACCCGGTTGTACCAATTTAGCCCCGACTTGACCTGAACCAAATCTAAATCTAAATAGACAAGTAGTACTCTCAAATACCTTCATGTTGATATATATATTTTGTATATATATTTTTATTAATATTAATATATGTTCTATTTTGGAAAGTTTTTATTTATAGAAAGTGTCTGCGTGTAATCCTAGTGTAATCCTAGTTGGCATTAGTTTATATTTGACCCAAAGTCCAACCCAAACCTATGTAGGCATGGTGGGCATTAATATATATTAATAAATATATATATTGTATATTTAATTTAGATTTAGATTGTATTTATATTTAGAAATCTAACTAGTTCCATATTAAGAAACCTTTTATTTAAATGCTCAATCAAATCAACTAGCCAACTCATCAAATAACCAAACCAATCCATGTGGACCCCACATATGACCAACCAAAGATTATTTTCATGTAATTTTCGTCCAAAAATAATCTTCTACATTGGCGGACCATGCCATGCATGGAAACACCCTCATACATATATAAACTCAACCCATAGGCCCATATATATATATATATATATATATATATATATATATATATATATATATATATATATATATATATATATATATATATATATATATCAATCCTTATCAAAACCCTAACCCTAATACCAAAAACTCTTATTTATCACCCAAGAGCAGCTCCTTTACCATTAATTTCGAAAATAGCATCCCCTCCCCTCTACTACATCATCCCCTCCATCACATAACTCATCCTCCTCCATAAAGGCTCATTCTTTCATCCTTCTTCTATCCAAACTCCACCAAACCAACCCTAAAAACTCTATCTTCCACATCTAACCAATCCTAACCATTGTCCACCCCTCAAATCTCATCAAGAAAGGATTGACTAACAATGACATCATCGAAGGAGGGAGCTTTGACAAGAAGAAGCATTCACAAAGCAAGGACCTTGGTAAGAAACCCTAACTTTTCATGTTCAAACATATCTCATAAATCTGTAGAAATTATGGTATTATTTCTATAGAAATAGTTTTTTGATGCCTCTTGGGTAGTATTTTCACCCCTAAAATTTTTATGAATTATGATAGCTATTTTCATGTTTCGGTAGAGCCAAAACATACCACGTTGTGAAGGAACTATAAGTTTCTGTAGGAATTTTTCAAAACTAAATTTTATATGTGTTCATATATAGAAATTATGATTTTAAAGTATTTTTCCACGAATTTAGCAAGTTAATTCTGGTTGAAAAAATTATAGGTCAAAACTAGTCATTTTCGGGTGACTTGTTGACCTAGAAGATTCCAAACCATTAGTACCATGAAACCCTTGCATCAAAATTTTATATTCTAATATTTAGGGCATTTTAATTCTTTTTAAATTATATTTTTGAGAATTTTTATAATTTTAGATAATTAATGAAGTTCTAGACAAATTTCGGGTAGACTAGTCGACCCGATAGACAACTAGTAGTATAATTCTTTAGAAATATAAATTATAGAAATTCTGAGATAAATCTATAGAAAATTAGTTTAAATAATATTATTATGATTTTTATATAATTTTTAAGTATATTATTGAAGTAGGAACATAACCGATTAATTGGAAAGTCGAAAACCCTAAAAATTGTGTTTGGTGTCTCGTAGAGCCTGTATGTGATTGTAGGTCTAAAGGATCCCACGAGAAATTGAATATAATATTAAAACATTATATTGACTAATTAAGTCATATTTTAAGTTCATGAGTAGTGGCTTAATTTAGTTAATTAATTATCTAGGAGCGTCGGGTTCCGGCGGCGTGGACGCGGGAGCGACGTTTCATATTCACAGCACGATACCAGGCAAGTACACCTTGCCAAGCTTTACAGTATTTATAATTTTTTCCATATTATTGTTTTCATATCTTACTTGGTTCCATACTTCTCATGTTCCATGTTCTGGTTACTTTCTAGTTTTGCGTGCACGTAGATTTTATTCTTTCTCCATATTACTTGTCTTATTTTTCTTATCTTGTTCATGTCTAGAGTTATAATTTCTTTGTCTATGTCATGTATCCCTGACCTGTGTGACCTAGACATGACTTGGACTTGACATGTTTGAGTTGACTTGACTGTCTCATAGTTTTAGGCGAGGACCTTGTTATAGATGTGACTATACCTGACCACTCTCAATCGTTAGCAACCACCGGGCTACGATTGATACTAACTATAGGTTGTTAGCAACCACCGAACTGCAATCTATAGGGCTGTTAGCAACCGGGCTACGATTTAACTCGATTTACTTGTAGTCATGTTTATTAGTACGATTCTCCAGGCATGCCATTTCTTTTATGTTTTAGTTTTAGCACTGCTCCCTTTAATCCTTCTTTTCTTATATCACTTTTCATCTATCCACGCATTTTATTATTGTTATAGCTGGCATGTATATTATGCGTCTTGCTAGTCCTCTGAGGACCTGGTGATCTCTCCAGGCTTAGTTAGAGACGAGGATTATCCGGAGGTATACGGTTCTGGAGTCGAGGTGGGTGATGTACCTTCGCAGGAGGACGAGATAGTGGCTGAAGATTTCTCTTGAGACATGTCTCTTTTAGACTTGATACTTTATTTTCTTTTTTTTCCAGTGGACATGTAGTTGATTATTTATTTCTTTATACTGTGGTTTTGGGATGTCTTACCCGTACAGTTATTATTTCTATTTCATGTTGGACAGATATTTCTCATTAGTATTATTTTATTGGACTTGATATATCGTATCATATTTTCTGTGTGGATGACATTAGCTGTGACCTGTGACTTGTATTGTATTGCTGGGTTGTTATCATGATTTACAGCTTAAGCATTTTGCTAATGGGCTTATTATGAGATTTGGCCCATTGGTGAAGTGTTGCTGGCATATACCGTATCCTGGCCCAATACATAATTTGGGACTGGGGCGTTACATATTTTTGTGGTGGCCCATGCAGGTCTACGTTAATCACTTCGGTTACGTTACTGTACCGACGTGAGCCTGCGAATAGGATGAAAAAGACCCTTAGGATCTCATCCACATCTTTATATTGTTTCACGTCCTTGAACTCAATATTTCGACTTCAAAATTATTTCCTTGACATGCATCCTGCTTGATATCATTTTTCCTTTAAGCTTATAAGTTTTGTTCGAGTGCAGTGAAATGGACCCGCAAGCCAGTGACGAGAACCCCGCCATCACTCCGCAGGGCGCTATAATGACTCATGTCGACACGACCCCGCCACCGGTTGGAGGTTTTTCTACCCAACCAGACGATCCAGCAGCTTTGCACCCACCGAGGGTCAGGAGAGACGACATCCCATCCATGCCAACACTGCCACCGATGCCACCGACGATGTTTCCCCAGCTTGGATAGACGATGGATCTCCAGCAGCTTTTCCAGACCATTTACGTGATGATGCAAGCACAACAACAAGTTCAGATGGAGGCCCAGCAAAGACAGACGAAGCACATCGAGGATCGCATCGTGTCAGCACTAGAGAGAGCGACTCCACCAGTTCCCCAGACGACGACGGGAACCATCGCAAACTTCCGCCATCTGAAGCCAGACAAGTTCTCGGGCAAGGAGGAGCCCACCGAAGTTCATGAATGGCTCACCAACATTGAGCATCAATTGAAGGCAGCCGAGTTACCGAGAGATCGATGGATGATTGCCGTCAGGATGCAGCTGACCGGCAATGTGCACCACTGGTGGCTTACGGAAGAGAAAAGACTTGGGCAAGATAAGGTCACTTGGGAAGAGTTCTCCAAACTCTTCCAAGAGATGTTTATCCCTGCCACTTTCAAAGCAGAGCTTCGAAGACAATTTGTCACGACCCGCACCCGGATATACGGGTACGAATACGTGGACCACGGCCAGCCTATGCCGCAGTATCGGCGGTAGAGCGCTGTCAAGTACCCTAAACTAACTACAACATCTAAAGATCCATAATTAGAAATGTACTCATGTCACATCACAAAAACTAAGGAAGATAAGACAAGAAATAATAACAATATCACTAGAACAACTAGAATCTACAAGGATCATAAGACATGAAATAAAGAAGGAACAACAAAACTAACTAAGGATAACTACTAGGCAACTCACATAGAAGAATAATGAGATCCACCTCAGCTAGCAACATCATGAAGTCCAATATTGAGGGCACAACTACTCCTAAAATTTTGTCAACATATCCAGTCAGGATGGAACGAGCACAAATCTCAAATAACAGTTCTAATTAGACGATATTGAACATGTAGCAGTAAATAGAGAGAATATACAAGAAATCATGAAATGTACATGTGAGTATCATGGCAAGGTAAGCTGTAAATCTAGAGCTAGAACAAGGCAAGTAAAACTGATCATGGCATGTACAAGAATCAAGAATCATCTATCCAAGTGTGTGAGTACTAGCTACAATATGTGGCCGGCTTGGGAACTTGCACAATAGTAACAGGCCTGGCTAACCATACGTGGGGTGTATGATCAACACTCACAATCAATAGGTGCATAAGGGGTGCACAATAGGCTTTGACCACATATCTACACTAATACTCTCCGTCCCCCGACTAGTATAGTGGATCCAACCATAACACATCATGACGCACGATTCTCTGAGAGGGTAGCTAGCCTTCGCAGGAATCGTGTCTAAACAATGCACAAGGAAACAAGAAAGACTTACACAAGATATACCAAGGAAAGCAAGGAATAACATCTCATGACGGGATCCAGAGAAATACTAATCCGTGTGAACAATGTGTCAAAAGAACAAGGATATCTACACTAAATACAAGAAACATAGATGATATCATAAAACAAAAATATTATCAGAGAAGATACTCACCTGCGATCTGGTGGAATATGTCAATTGAGTCCTAGAACAGTGCCTCGAGGACCTATAGGTGGAATACTGTATCAATATAAGGGTTTGGGAGTAAAATCAAGTCATACTAAGTCAAACTAGGTCAAGACAAGTCAAAGGTTGACTTACAGTTGACTTTTGGTCAACTGGTCAACTCTGGTCAATCCTAAGTCAACTCTAGGTCAAATTTGACTAACGTCGACTAACAATTGACTTTGGATCAACTGGTCAACTTCGGTCCTGTTCTAGTCAATTTAGGCTACGGTTGACTTTTGGTCAAAATAGTCAACTGCAGTCAACCAAGGTCAAAACTAGTCTAACCTAGGTCAAATGTTGACTCTACTTTGACGTTCAGTCAAGTAGTCAACCATGGTCAAACTGGGTCAAAGCTAGTCTCTACAAACATCTACAAGGTCAACATATCAATTTCAGTAATTGTGAAATCACTGGAATCGATGGATCTCAAAATACCACAAAAGGAGAAAGATTATAATAATAGGGTAAAAACCTACAGATGTTGTCGGATGGTAAAACAATCATTACCAACGTGTCCAGAATGGTCGAAATAGCTAGAATAGCCTGCCCATAAGTCCAATTTGGACGTAGGAACTGTAACACCCAGTTTCTAAAATGAAGGTAATTTTAAAATTTTGTATTTTAATTTATTTAATTATGATATTTAAATGATAATATGATTTTTTGTGATTTTTAATCATTTTTAAAACTATTTTAAATTATGACTTATGATTTTGGTGTTTGACTAGTGTAACCTTAGAGCCTAGCCATGTGATTAGGATGTTTGACTAGTACATTCTAGCCTAGAGGGTATTTTAGCCATTTTAGGATTTATTTGAATTTATTATGATTTGTGAGAATTTGTGTGAATTTAATATTAATTAAATATTGCTATGTGTTATGTTAGTCTTGACTAGTTGAGACTTTGTAGACTAACCTAGAACTAACCCTAGTTGGTGACCCTAGTCTAACTCTAGTTAACCTACTTTTAGTCATTAGGAATTAGTTTTAAGGTAGGAAGTATTACTTAAGTGAAATTAGTTCATGACTTATGGCTTAAGTCAATGACTTATGATTTATCAATTTTAAAGCCTAGTGTTTAAGCCATAGGCCCATGACTTAGGCCCAAAACCAAATTAAACCCACCCATGACCTAAGGTTTTCCACCCCTATTTAATGCCTCCTTCATTTAGGGTTAGCCTCTCTTGGAAATAGATCTCAATTTAGAAAGAGGTAAATCTCCAACCTTAGAAATTCCTAATTAATTTATTTTAGCTCCTTTATAGTCCTAGCCTTTTGCAATAGGATCTAATTTATGTTTATATACTGATTTTGGAGGAACACCTCAGTTTGCATGCCATTTGGAGATTTGGAGTTGCCATTTAGAATCCCCTCTTTGAAGCTTTTCTTGAGTTTTGATACTCAATAGGTAAATCATCTAAACTCATAGTTTTTCCTGATTTCTTTGCATATAAGGTTAGGTTTTAGGGTTTCCTAGCTTTCCCCAAAATTTGGGCACAATTTGTGTCCATTTCGTGTCCGTATCGGACACATATCATGATAGGTATACTAGGTGTTTGTAGAAATGCCACATAGGAATAAATTTTCATATTTTTTGAAATATAATTGCATGGATTTGTAGATCTTGATGTGTGTATCAATCTTTGTGAAGGTTGTATGATGTTTTGTGTCCGTTTGTGTCCCATTTTTGCGCGTGGACACGCAGCACGGGCCCGTAGGCCGTGTCCTGCATCACGGGCTCTTTTTCTCTGGACACAGGACACGTCGTGTCCTGAATTTTTGTGGGATTCATGGGGCAACGTCTGCGACCATGCTCCAAAAATTTGGGAGCATCTCGTGGAGTGTGCGCGACGCAATCGCCCCCGCACTGGCCGCGCACTGTCGCGCGCAGGAGGCTGTGCACGCGCATAGGCGCTGCTGACACGGGGTTCGTGTCGTGCCTACGTGTCACGTGGACACGTTGCAGGCCGACACAGACCTAGCCCTACCCTAGGCGAACCTAGGTGCACACCCACGTGTCGTATCGTGTCGTGTGTCGCGTGTTATACGCGCGTGTACGCGTACACAATGCTTATTTGTGCACTGTTAGGTTCTGTGTTTGTATTACATTCTAGACACGATTCGTGTCCAATTCCTGGACACGAATACATCCTATAGTAGCTTCACATATATATATTATCAATTACCAACCCTTTAATTGTACTTTTGATGGAGATTTGAATTCCAATTTTCGAATTCCCCTTTGTACACTGTTAGAACACTGTTATTATGATACTTTCCTGTTTTTCCTATTTTTTTCATTTCGATTTGTGAAGAATTAAATTTGATTTCTCATTTCTTTCTGAGATTATATGTGTATGTTGTTATACTTCTAGGATACAAGTTGTGTTGTAGTTTCAGTTTGAGAACTATAGGTTTAGTTCAATTCCATTATAGGGATTGAACCTATAGACTAAACCGAGATTTAATCATGTTTTCACTTGTTAGCACACTGTTTCATCTCACATACACACACACACACACATCTAAACCTAAATGCAAACCCCTACACACACAAGGACACATTTCACTGTCACTTAGTTTAGGGATTCCTGAGAATGGTGTTAACCCACACAAAACTGAGACTGTCATTGGGTTCAATACCAACTGTAGAATGGATTTCCATTTTCTCCCTTAACCTGAGAATTGATCTTGACTCAATTCCTATTTAAACTGTAATCTGATTCATGGGTTGATGTTATCTATTGACAGGAATTTTGAATTGATTGGTTTGAACTGTCCCTTAGTCTTCCTGATACTAATCCTAAGATTGGCATTACACCCTCTTCTTTCATGTTTTTCCTGTCAACAAGTTTCATTGGTTAACTATCAATGGGATTCCTGTGACACTCACTGTTCTTCCATATGACACTAACTCTCACCATCATGTACACTCACACAATCACACATGTTACACATTGCTAGCCTAAGACACTATTTTTCCTAATTCACTAACACTTTATATCACTCCCTGTTTTCAGGTTACACACTGTTTCAGGATACCATATCACACGCTAGTGTCATCACTCATCATACACACACACACACACATGCATCACACCCACTCTTGTACCTCACACCCTCTAGCCTAACACATACACACATGAGCACTAGTGTTTTCCCTACACATGTATATGTATATATACATGTATATATATATGAGATGTATATTCATAAATGTATCCTATTTTATGTGAGTACTATATATATATTTGACATATAATGTATGTGTGATATGGATATAGGTAGCCTATATGCTAGTGTATTCTATATTATATTATATAGCCATATCAATATGTGTATTTCCATATTAGATTATAATGTATCAATATGTGTTATAATTTAGATTTGAATATTGTCATGTGTTATGTAATATAGATTATAGGCATGGTATAGCCTATAGCCTAGGCTCTTAGCCTATGGGTGTATCTGTGTGTCAGTATAGAGTTTAGTTAGACTTGTGTAGCCTTGTTAGACCTAGAATAGACTAGTTAGACCTAGTTTAGACTTGTTGGACCTAGTTTGACCACAGTGGACCTAGTTTGACTTCTAGGGTTGACCAGAGTTGACCAAGAGTTGACTTTAGCCTAGATTGACCTAGATTCATTTAGAATGCATTAAATTGCACCTTGTTATTATTTTAGACTTGTTGTGACTTGTACTGTTCTGAATAGGAGCCAGACACCACTCCTCAGACAGTACTTTTCAGTTGGACATTCAGTTATCAGGCGAGTACATTCTCTGATCATTTCATATCCTGCTTTGAATTATTTTCTGCATTAAATTACTTTACTTGATACTATCACGTTGGTTACACGGATTAGTACTATATGGATCCCTTCTTGAGATGTTATCCCTTCAGGGAGCATCGGGGTACTCTATGTTCTGTGCGTTTCACTTACATGGCGTATCACTATGCTTCTTTGGTTCTTTGATCACTTGTGACATATACTCATATGATCACAGAGTCTTCTTTGAATCCTTATCCCATTTATTAGGTTTCCCAGAATCCCCATTTATGGGACTACTATGTACCACCCTTTGGGGGCTTACCACCCTTCGGGGGCTGTTACATAGGATCATAACATAATCTGGTTGGATCCTTGTGTATTAATTGGGGGTACGGGGGAGTATGAATAGCCATGTGAACAATTCCAAAGTAGAATAGCCATGTACGCCTCTTTAGTATAGCCATGTACAAATCAAGCCGTTCACATGTCGACTTTGTACTCTAAATTACTAGTCACTGGTAGCTCTTTACTTATAGTAGATATTTCTATTACAGTTCTCTCTTTCTCTCTGTTTACATACTCATTTCTTCAGTATCTATATCTTACTTTACTGCATGATTATATTTTCTAACCTGCTATGAACTGTTGAGATGTATTGTGCTCGCTCCCGTCCTGACTGGACCTGTTGAAAATTTTACAGAGGATGATGAGGAACCCTGCACCCCTTACTTTGGAGCTTGCCTAGATGACACTCGCGACCTGGACCCCTGGAGAGGTTCAGGCAGCTGCTGAGGATGATACCATTGCATAGTTTAGATAGTCTAGATTGTTTCCTTTTCATGATTAGTTGTTGTCCTTATTTTCAGAGTTGTATATTCTAGAGATGTTGAGACTGGTAGTGGTTAACTGATGTTATTTCTTTTCTGTTATACCTCAATTGAGGATTTCTTATCTATTTCATCGTGCTACATTCTACCTTAGATTGTGATTGAGTTGTACCTCTGTGTTGGCCTCCTTATGGAGAGTATTCATATTATGTTTGTTATAGTTCATGACCGAGAACAGCGTTCTACCGCCGACACTACGGCGTAGGCTGGGCGTTGTTACGTTTTTGTACCCTTACAGTGGGTGCGAGTCGTGACACGTTTTTAGTGGTGGCCCATGCAGGTCGAGTTTGTGTAGTGGTATTCGAACTAGAGTACCACTACAGCCTGCAGTAGGATTAGAATTATTTTGAGGTACTCAATCACATTAGGAAAAACTCTTAACTGGATTCCTGCCATCTAAATTCCTGTTGAAGATTGCTTCCTTGAATAATTGTCCTCCCTTGAATTACCGTTTCTATCTCAGTATTGATTCCTTGTTTGATCTGTCTCCAGGATGGTGATCAAGACACGATCGCATCGTTCTGGCTCAGCAGACGCTGGTGAGAGGCCTACCACCCCTCGCCTGATTGTGGACACTGGGACCACAGTACCCCTTATTTCTGCTCATATAGGAGCTTCTACAGCTTTTGGGAGTACACCTCCACCGGTCCGGAGGTCTTTCCCTGTCATTCCGGATACGTATCAGCAGCAGTTATCTTCAGGGACAGTAGATGCGGCTCAGATGTTTGCCCTTTTCCAGCGATTCTTGGAGTCTCAGCAGCAGATACATCAGAGCCAGTCTGTTGATATCCGACAGAGCATACAAGATACTCACCAGTTGGTCAGGACGACAGTAGCGCTGGTGGCTGCTCAGCCACAGGGAGGTCAGATGCAACCGTATCAGCCGAGGACTCCAGACATCCATTCCTTCAAGAAGATGGGACCCCGAGACTTCAAGGGTACAGAGGGCATCATATACGTTGACGATTGGATAGAGCACATAGAGGAGATATTCCGATTGGCACAGATACCAGCAGGATTACAGATCGAGGCAGCCGCCAGTCAGATGCAGGACTTGGCCCGTACCTGGTACCAGACGGACCCGAGGGTTGGTACAGCCGATCAGACTTAGGCAGCGTTCAAGAAACTATTCAAAGAGAAATTCTTTCCTGATACCGCACTCCGTGCTTTGGAGGCGCAGTTCGAGAGTTTGGTTCAGGGGAACCAGACTGTTGAGGAGTACGCTGGAGAGTTCAGTCGTTTGAGCAGATTCATCGAGGATCTTACCGAGATCGGGAAGGCGAGGAGGTTCCGCAGGGGTTTGATCAAGGAGATCAAGTCATATACCAAGAGCGGCCGCGACGCCACTTTCGAGCAGATTCTGGTAGGAGCCATAACAGCGGAGGACGATCTTGGGCTGAAGGAGAAGAGGATGCGAGACACTCAGGGAGCCAGTGGCAGTACGGGCCCGGCCAAGAGGCCTCACCTGCAGATTCAGCAGCAGTATCCGCATCAGATGCCCCGCTTGCAGATTCAGCCACAGTATCCGCAGCAGATGGTACCCCTGCAGTTTCAGCAGCGGTATCCGCAGCAGATGCTACCCCTACAGTTTCAGCAGCAGTATCCGTAGCAGATGCTACCTCTACAGTTTCAGCAGCAGTATCCACAGCAGATGCTACCTCTACAGTTTCAGCAGCAGTACCAGCAGCTGAGGGTCTACCTTCAGCAGCGACAGTTTCAAGAACGTGTACCCTTTCAGCATTAAGACCGTGTACCCTTTCAGCAGGTGCAGCAGCCACAGAGGCAGCAGCAGACCCCGGAACAGCAGCTTGTTATCATTTACCCTTTTTACAAGAGACTAGGGCACGATTGGGGCGAATGTTGGAAGAGGCTGGGCAGATGTTTGCTTTGCGGAGGATCCGATCATCGTCTGAGAGAGTGTCCCGAGTCATCGGGACAGACGGTTCAGGTAGCAAGAGCTAGGGCTCTGGTAGGCCAGCAGAAGGGATTACCCTTACCGACTCAGCAGCAGAGGTGCATGCAGCATCAGCAGCAGGCCAGGGGAGGCCAGCAGGGGCGAGCTTTCGCCATGACAGTCGAGGATGCTCAGGCCGTTGGAGATCTAGTTGCAGGTTCCGTTCTTTTGATTTCATTTCCACAATTGCCTCTTATAGCTGTCTTGAAATTTGATTCTCCCTGTTCCTTGTTGATTTATCAATTTTGTCCTGTTGTTTTTGGTGTTATGTTGATTTTCTTCTGAGATGAATCATATGGGCTAGGTCACCCAGTTATAGAATCTAGAATCTTCGATAGTCGTGTTAGCTGGCATAGTGAGGACATATAGTCAGATTTAGGACGTATTTCTCGGGTGTGGGAA
Organism: Iris pallida; assembly: GCA_029216955.1. Lineage (NCBI taxonomy): Eukaryota > Viridiplantae > Streptophyta > Magnoliopsida > Asparagales > Iridaceae > Iris > Iris pallida. The sequence goes on along the minus strand of JANAVB010029818.1, from coordinate 8,808,659 downwards.
TTTAAGGTTTTCGCTGTCAAGCATGCGGCAATGCGAAAATTTTAAATACCATAATTCTAGAGGTATGTGCCTTAGTCGAGGACTCTGTGATTATCGTAGCCTTGCTCACTAGCATGACAAAGGTTCTAAGTATCATGATTTTGGACAGACGCATATGATTATCTGACGGTATGTTTGAGACTTTGATTGTGGGGTGTTTGACCTAGGAGACTACTACCATTTTAATTTCGAGGACAAAATTTTTCTAAGGTGGGTAGACTTGTAACACCCAGTTTCTAAAATGAGGGTAATTTTGAAATTATGTATTTTAATTTATTTAATTATGATATTTAAATGATAATATGATTTTTGGTGATTTTTAATCATTTTTAAAACTATTTTAAATCATGACTTATAATTTTTGTGTTTGACTAGTGTAACCTTAGAGCCTAGCCATGTGATTAGGATGTTTGACTAGTACATTCTAGCCTAGAGGGTATTTTGGCCATTTTAGGATTTATTTGAATTTATTATGATTTATGGGAATTTGTGTGAATTTAATATTAATTAAATATTGCTATGTGTTATGTTAGTCTTGACTAGTTGAGACTTTGTAGACTAACCTAGAACTAACCCTAGTTGGTGACCCTAGTCTAACTCTAGTTAACCTACTTTTAGTCATTAGAAATTAGTTTTAAGGTAGGAAGTATTACTTAAGTGAAATTAGTTCATGACTTATGGCTTAAGTCAATGACTTATGATTTATCAATTTTAAAGCCTAGTGTTTAAACCATAGGCCCATGACTTAGGCCCAAAACCAAATTAAACCCACCCATGGCAGCCAACCTAGGGTTTCCCACCCCTATTTAATGCCTCCTTCATTTAGGGTTAGCCTCTCTTGGAAATAGATCTCAAGTTTAGAAAGAGGTAAATTCCCAACCTTAGAAATTCCTAATTAATTCATTTTATCTCCTTTTTAGTCCTAGTATTTTACAATAGGATCTAATTTATGTTTATATACTGATTTTGGAGGAGCACCTCAGTTTGCATGCCATTTGGAGATTTGGAGTTGCCATTTGGAATCCCCTCTTTGAAGCTTTTCTTGAGTTTTGATACTCAATAGGTAAATCATCTAAACTTATAGTTTTTTCTGATTTCTTTGCATATAAGGTTAGGTTTTAGGATTTCCTAGCTGTCCCCAAAATTTGGGCACAATTTGTGTCCATTTCGTGTCCGTATCGGAAACGTATCATGATAGGTATACTAGGTGTTTGTAGAAATGCCACATAGGAATAAATTTTCATATTTTTGAAATATAATTGCATGGATTTGTAGATCTTGATGTGTGTATCAATCTTTGTGAAGGTTGTATGATATTTTGTGTCCGTTTGTGTCCCATTTTTGTGCGTGGACACGCAGCACGGGCCCGTAGGCCGTGTCCTGCATCACGGGCTCTTTTTCTCTGGACACAGGACACGTCGTGTCCTGAATTTTTGTGGGATTCATGGGGCAACGTCTGCGACCATGTTCTCAAAATTTGGAAGCATCTCGTGGAGTGTGCGCGACGCAATCGCCCTCGCACTGGCCGTGCCCTGTCGCGCGCAGGCGGCTGTGCACGCGCACAGGCGCTGCTGACACGGGTTTCGTGTCGTGCCTATGTGTCACGTGGACACGTTGCAGGCCGACACAGACCTAGCCCTACCCTAGGTGAACCTAGGTGCACACCCACGTGTCGTGTCGTGTGTCGCGTATTATACGAGCGTGCACGCGTGCACGATGCTTATTTGTGCACTGTTAGGTTCTTTGTTCGTATTGCATTCTAGACACGATTCGTGTCCAATTCCTGGACACGAATACATCCTATAGTATCTTCACATATATTATCAATTACCAACCCTTTAATTGTACTTTTGATGGAGATTTGAATTCCAATTTTCGAATTCCCCTTTGTACACTGTTAGAACACTGTTATTCTGATACTTCCCTGTTTTTCCTTTTTTTCATTTCGATTTGTGAAGAATTAAATTTGATTTCTCATTTCTTTCTGAGATTATATGTGTATGTTGTTATACTTCTAGGATACAAGTTGTGTTGTAGTTTCATTTTGAGAACTATAGGTTTAGTTCAATTCCATTATAGGGATTGAACCTATAGACTAAACTGAGATTTAATCATGTTTTCACTTGTTAGCACACTGTTTCATCTCACATACACACACACCCCTAAACCTAAATGCAAACCCCTACACACACAAGGACACATTTCACTGTCACTTAGTTTAGGGATTCCTGAGAATGGTGTTAACCTACACAAAACTGAGACTGTCATTGGGTTCAATACCAACTGTAGAATAGATTTCCATTTTCTTCCTTAACCTGAGAATTGATCTTGACTCAATTCCTATTTAAACTGTAATCTGATTCTGTCACGACCCGCACCCACCGTGAGGGTACGAGTACGTAACAACGCCCAGCCTACGCCGCAGTGTCGACGGTAGAACGCTGTTCTAGGTCATGAACTATAACTAACATAATATGAATACTCTCCATAAGGAGGCCAACACAGAGGTACAACTCAATCACAATCTAAGGTAGAATGATAAAGATAGATAAACATGAAATCCAAAAGAGATACAGCAGATAGAAGTCTAAGTGTCTAAGATACATAATCCCAGAAATACATCTCAAAACTCAAATACAATAATCCACAAGTAAATACAACTCCAGACAACTGAAAATAAACTATGAACAAAACCCTAGCTATCTATACAACCTCTACTGTGTCTCCTCTAGGCTAGCAGACAACCTCCAGGCTATCTGTAAAATTTATCAACAAGTCCAGTTAGGACAGGAGCGAGCACAATACATCTCACGCAGATCATAACATGTTAGAGAATATAAACATGCAAGAGAGTACGATACATGAAACTGAAAGAAAGTACATGATGTAAATAGAGAGAGAACTGTAATAGAAATATCTACTATAAGTAGAGAGCTACTAGTGACTAGTGATTTAGAGTACAAAGTCGACATGTGAACGGCTGGATTTGCACATGACTATACTAAAGAGGCGCACATGGCTATACTACTTTGGAATTGTTCACATGGCTATTTATACTCCCCCATACCCCAATCAATACACAAGGATCCAAACAAGTTATGTTACGTACATGGTTTTCACATGAAGTCCATAAATGGGTGCACATGAAGTATACATGAGAGCTCATACATGAGTGCACATGAAGTTCACATAGGGGGCCCAAAAATAGGTGCACATGAAATTCATATGAAGGCTCATAAATGAGTGCACATGCAATATAGGTTATACATGAGATACATGGGAAACATGACCGATTCATGAGAGCACATGAGAGTACACGAGCATGCATGAACGAGCATGAAGCACATGAGAAACATGAATAACATGAGAGCGAGGAATACATGATGTACACGAAACACATGACATAATGTATCCGATGCTCCCGAGGGGGATAACATCTCAATGTAAGGATCCATATAGTACCAATCCGTGATAATATCGTGACAGCATCAAATAAGGTAAACTAGAGCAGGAATATAATTCTAAGCAAGTTATGAAATGATCAGAAAATGTACTCGCCTGATATCTGAATGTCCAAGGTAAAGATACTGTCCGAGGAGAGGTGTCTGGCTCTTAATTAGAACAGCACAAGTCACAACATATCCAGAAGGGTAATATAAAGCACTACAATGCATTCTACATGAATTTAGGTCAAACTAGGCCAAAGTCAACCCTTGGTCAACTCTGGTCAACTGTACTAGTCAAACTAGGTCAAACTAGGTCATGTCCTAACCCAGCAAGTCTTACTAGGCCTAACCAAGACTATCCTAGCAAGCACACATCAATACAAGGCTATACAAGGCTATACAAGCCAACATACACCCAACTTTATATAGCATACAATTATTCAATACTTAAATAGGCAAGAATTCACATTGGATATACACTCGGTAATCTATTACTTTAAACTATATATGTCTACACATATATACACATGCATATATTGGTATTCAACATTAGGTCTATAATCATGACATTTCAAATGGTTATATAAACTTATATATTACAACACAATATGCTAACATATATATAATATACATACATAGCTAAGTTAACTGTATTCATAAATACTTATTTAAGAGGCTATGTGTGTGTATGTGAACATTGCAAAGGGGCAAGTGAGGGTTAAATGGGCATACATAGTGTATATATATCAAAGCGTGTCAAAGTGTACGTGAACAAAGTGTCAAGTGTGATAGTGTCTAAATAGTGTAAGGGGTACATGAGGTAATATAGGATTTGTGTTAACATAGAACATTACATCTCATTAACTTGTATATTGCATATATTACATCTATTATTACATTACATTCATGCTTGCATTCATTCATCATTCATTTATTCTCTTGCACTACTATATGCACCATACATTACGTACTATGGAACCTACATATTCATTACAAGCCATACTTATACATGCTTACATTAGATAGGATATTTATACCTCATACATCATTTATTTAAACATTTACTCATGCTTGCATTCTCTATTTAATTGCATAATGTATATACATTAACATGGGTTAAAATCAAATAGAACATTATATTACACACAAGGGTGCACAAAATGCATATGCCAAATAGTAACTCCTACTAATAATCAATACTGTACCATCTCAGCATGAAATAAAATCTAGGATTAAAGTATGTTATAGATCTATGTGTTAGCTTTCCGAAACTTCAAACGGATCGCATTTTCGTTTCCGGAAACTCCCGGAATCGCAAAAACACCGAGAACGCGTTTGTCTTTCGTACAGCTGACACTCAAATAATTCTCCAGAAAGTTACAGAAATAATTAGGCCTATTAATATATGTTTTTGGAAAGCTAACTTCAATACGCTTCTTTTAAAAAAAACGGAAGATTAAACCGAGCTTTGAGCTAGAAGTTATGACATTTCTAAGTTAGTGCTGAAATTAAAAACGTGGATAAAAATCATGACGGATTTGGGTAGTTTGAGACAAAAGAACACAAGTATATAACATAATATATCAAGAACTCACTCTCTACACTAATATATATATATATATGAGACACTATAGAACACATCTCCAATACAAAAATATGAGATTAAACATGTAATAATTCATTCATACATAACAACAACACATAGTGTGTCCAAATTTGGGATTTTCCCACATAGACACAACCACAACACAAAGGACACTCCTATGACCTCCAAATGGACACGAAATGGACACAAATGGAGATACAACCATGGGGGTCATTCCTATGGGTTCAAAATAGACCTATATGCATGAGAAAATGAAAAGGAGAAGGAATTTATACCTCCCGGTAGATCGAATCGAAGAAAAGCCTTCTCGGAGCGACACCGACACGTAGAGATTCCAAAAGGACACGAACGAGCTCCGAATCCTCCCAAACTTGGGTAGCTTCCTCCTTGGCTAGAATGGAGAAGGAAAGAAGAAGATTTGGTGGCGAAATGGAAGGATTTGGTGGAGAAATTGCTAGGGATTGCTCTCTAGGAATTTGGGGAAGAACAAGAGAGAGTGTGGATGAGAATAATGAAATGAACTTGAGCCTATCATCTCCCAAAGTGGCTGGCCATATGGGGCTATTTGTCCTATTATGGTAAGGTCCAAAATGCCCCCACTAACCTATTCTATGAGTATTAGGAAAGGGCTAAATGGTTGGGGCTAAATTAGTCATTCTAAAGTCTCTAATCACACTAACCTTATCCATAATAATTAGTCTAACCTCTAACTAAAATATTTCTATCATATGGACTAAAATTAATATCATGTGGGCCATGCCTAACTAGTGTGTGGGTCCCACTAGAGTCAAACTACCCCCGGATCCCCGTTTCAAGTCGGATTGAGTTAAAATTCGAACTCGACTCAAATAACCCCAAAACAATATCATAAATAATAAAAATAAATTTCAACCCCAAAATAATATCATAAATAATAAAATAAATTTCAAAAATATTCGAAAATGTAAAATAACAAAAATACCCCTGTTTCTGAAAACTGGGGGTGACAAATCTATCCACCTTAAAAAAATTTCGTCCTCGAAATTAAAACAAAACAATCATAGGAAACACATGCAGAAAAAAAATCTCATTCAAATACTTTTCAAAAAAATCAGCAATAAAAAAAATTCTTTGAGGCACATCAAACATTTGTAAATAAAAACTGATACGTGTCCGCTACGGACACAAAACCATCACAAAATCACACATATCAAAGGTCAAAATCAACAATCACCAATGCAATAAATCTCAAAATAATTCAAAGAGGTCAAATGCAAAATATTCTTAGGCCAAAAATGACATTAAAATATCCTAATCACATGGTTAGGCTCTAGGTCAAACAGTCTCTAGCGTTTCACTAGCAAAACATGAAAATCACAAGTCATGATTTTAAATAGTTTTAAAATAATTTAAAAATTACCAAAAATTATATCATGATTTAAATGTCAAATCAATAAATGATTAAAATTACAAACTTTCAAAATTACCCTCATTTTAGAGAACTGGGTGTTACAAGTCTACCCACCTTAGAAAAATTTCATCCTCAAAATTAAAATGTTCATACTCCTTCTAGGTCAAACCCCCCCCCACAATCAAAGTCTCAGAACTTAAACAATCATACGACTTAAAAGGATGACATACAGGGTCATGGCATACGGTGGTAGTGAAAGTCTCATCTAGGTATACTAGTCATGCTAAACCAAAACGGTCATATGGTATCAAAACACACAAGCAATCTAGGATGCTAAACTAGAAAAGATACAGAAATAACAATCATCAAGACTGTAAGGCAGTCTACCATCCTATATGAAAACTGGTACTTATCAAAATAAAATAAAGTTAACTACCATTTATCTAATAAGGGGTACTATTCAAGAAAATCAAAATCAAAAGTTAAAAAATGAAAGCCAATTGCATGGAAATCCAATCACAATATATTTATATATATAGCGTTAGAGAGGAAAAAGCTAGCATTATGTACAAGTTATGTAGCTAGTGTGTGTATGGATATATGTTGACATGTTCATATGGTTAGATAATAGGCGTGTGTGTATGTGAAATATACATGAAAGTGCATAGGAGGATTTGGGGTTTCAAACAATAACTATCAAGTTACACTAATCATGGCATATTGGTTAAATAATCTACAATACACAACTGATTTACTCATAACATGCATGGCTAACCATGTATATATGTATATATAAAGAGGTAGAGATTTAGTTATGTATGTATATACATTATAACATGTATGCCTAAGCTCTATATATATCTATATAGATATATAATCATGACATAGAGAGGAAGGGATATGTTTACATGGCAGTGTATACTAAGTTAGAGTGTGGGTGTCACTATACAGGGTTATAGCTTTAGTAATGAAAGGTTAGACCCAGTTTTAGTTCAGCATTTACATACAAGAATCTGAAATAAGCTAACATTTAAACCAGTATAATATTAACCAACCCAATGTTTATCACAACCTAACATGTAAGAGTATAAACCTAACATCATATCCCTACATACAACAATGTACATAGCTCCAAAATATTATATTTTAAAAAAAATAAAACAGCAATTGAACTAAACATTTGAAATCAAGTATTAAGGGTTAATATGCACACAGTCTCAGATTTGACAAATTTAAACACGAAACTCAACCAAATTTTTTTTTTGAATTGAAATCCTACGTATAACATACATGTGCAGTGATATAAATAAAACTATTATCATGAAATTTTATATTTAAATTACGAGTTAAGCTAGGAAAAGCAGAGAATCGAAAATATTGGAGTTTTGAAAATTTAAACATTAACGACATATTAATATGTATTCAGATAAGTGGAAATCAAGTGTAGCATGCATAAGTGTCAGAAAAGTGTCCACTATATATATATTCATATATATTCTCATGTCCCAATATAAAATTTTAATTCTACGTTAAGACCAACAATTAGATTCCTACCAAAGTTGCAAGCAGGTGATTGACGTAATCAAGACAGTATTATTATTATTTAATACAAGAATAATAGAAAGAAAGAAATAACGATAAAATCTGTTTTTGCTTATCTGTTTAAAAGAAAAACCCATTTGAAACCCAGAGCTAAAATTTTAAATCCAAGATAAAGTCTAGCAAAATCATCGATTCATTGTATTAAGAAGAATTTTATAGTAAGAAGTTACACAAAGTTTATAAAAACAGCTAAAGCTACTCCTAAGTTAAATAAATGAGAAACAAAACAAAACAAACAAATAACAATTCTCTTTTTTTTTTTTTTGAAGGACTGAAACAAAAGTAGAGAAAACATGTTCAAAATATTTAAGGTACAATCTGATAATCATATGCGTCTTCTTGAAATTATGTTGTCAGAATTCTGCCACGCCAATAAGCATAGCTGCAATAAACGATAGAGTCCATAATAAGGCATACACCCTATAATCATGTTATCTAGAATTCTTACCACGCCACCCGGTATGGCTGCAAGAAAATCTAGATTTCATAACTAAGATAAGTATAGCTATATCAGGCTCTACGTCCTTGTCATGCTAGCAAATATGACTGCAATAAATTCTAAATTCCATAATAAAGTAGACTTTTACCTTTCTCACTGTCCTTATCAAGTATGTTATCAGGTTATACCTTAATTCCAAAAAAAAATGTACATATACATATAAATACAAACTCAAATTCAATAACTAACATCAAGATTAAAAATTCAACAATAATCCATCAAAAATCATAAAAATACAGACTCAAATTCAACCACTATCATCAAGATTCAAAATTCAACAATAATCTATCAAAAATCATAAAAATTGTGAAACCCGTAATTTTTGATTTTTTTAATTGATTTGAATAATTGCTTGCTAATTTATTATTAAAATTGTTAACTATATATATAAAAAAAATATATATATATATTAAAAATAAAATTATTGGATTTTTGTTTAACGCCGGTCCCGAACCCAACTTCGAAAACCATTTTCCGAGCCGATCTCGGCTTTCGGAAATTTAAGAAGCTTTATAAATATATTAATGATTAAGAAATATCATTTTTACTTTATTTTCTTACTTTAAATCATGTACTCTCTCTTAATTACTCTCGGCCAACCCTTGGTTTCCCCAACCGGCCGACCACCTCTTCCCCTCCCGTAACCCCCTTCACTCTTCCCTATTTAAACCCACCCCTGCTCCCATCCCTCTCATCTCTCTCAAAACTCTCCCCAACTCTCCCCATCTCCTCCCCAGGGATCACCCGTGCCCACTACTGCCGGAGCCGCCCACCTCTGTCCAGCTCCTCCGGCCGACCCCGACCTTTGCGCCCACCGCGTGTCCGCCGGCCCCAATCCTCGACTGTCCAGCCGTGGCTCCGCCTGGGCCACCCTCCGGTCTCCGCTCCGGCGCCGAGCCCGACGACTCACTTGACCGGCCGTGCCCTAGCGCCGCCTTCCAGCACCCACGCAGCCTCTCCGGCGCTGTCCAACGGCGCTCGCGGTTTCCCCGGCCGCCCAGACCCCGGCTCTCCTAGCCCGACCCTTCGCCGCAACCCCGGCGCCCCCTTCCTGCCGTCGGTCGCTGTCCTGAGCCGTCCGACAGCGCCCCGCGCGCTGTTCTTCCCGATCCAGCCGACCCCGTGAGCGTGTCCAGCCTCGGCGCGTCTCCCGCAGCCCCGGCGCTCCACCGCCGCGACCCAGCGCTGACCCTGAGGCTGTCCGCTGTTCTGGACAGCGTTCTTCGCTGGGTTTCAACCCCGATCTGTGGATTTGCGTGTTCCGAGTCCGAGGCAACCCTTCGAATTCCGTCATTTTGGGTAAACCCTGATTAATTACAGTAGTTCGTCCCCTGTCTTGGTCGATGATGAGTTTTGGTCCATAGATTTTCTTCGGAAAATTCGATTTCTTCTACGTTTCTGGTTTCGGAAAATTTCGGATAGTTGTTCTCTGACTTTTGGGATCTGTGGATGGATTGATAATTTTCGGATTTTACGAGAACACTTTGGAAAGAGTTCTGACGATTTTCGGAATTTCCGAGTTTAGTTGGGTTTCCGAAATTTTCGGAAACGAATTTCTGATTTGGGTTTAATATAATAGTTTTGTGGTTATATTGGGGTATCCCTGGTTTGGGATTTATTTTGCAGGAAAAATTAGCGCGTTTCCCAGTTTTGGGTTATCCCGAAAATAGATGGAATGCTTCCGAAATTTCTATAAAAATTTAATTATATAATTTTTCGGGAAAATACAAAATATTTGGATTTATTGGGCGACGACCTTATTGGTCAATGGGCCCTGGCTAAGTGCAAACGAAACCGATTTCGCCCGGACGTTGAGGCATTAGCTATAAAAAATGACGATTGGACCAGTTCTGAGACTCAATAATATTTTATATTTTTTTATTAGAATTATTAAATATTATTTATATTTAATTTTGTAGGCAGTTTACAGGACTAACGAATTTTCTCTTATTTTTATTCTTGGGAATGTAAGGGCATAAGCCTATTTAATTATTCTGGTTGTGAGATTGTAATAGCTTAGGTTTTATTTTATTTTTCTTTTAATTTTTTCTGGATGATTTCGGTCGTGGAAACGTAGTAATAAAATGATAATTATTTATTGTATTTTAAAAGAATATAATAATTAATGTTTTGTCACTTAGAAAATTAAGTTGTAATTTTTAGAATAGAAATTCATGTATTTCTCATTAAAAAGGCAAATCTTAGTTTTATATTTATATAATTATAAAATACCAAGTTTCTTCCAAATAAACCGATAAATACAATTTTCTCGAAAATAAATGTAAATTGATGCTTCTTAATTTCAACGCATTAATAAATAAGCGTTTTGTTTGTGTTAGCTAAATCAAGACTAAAAAGTGATTAGGACAAAAACTAGAGATTGTAACTAGCACACCTAGATATGGGTTGAATATTGTTTCTAAATATGGAATCTCAAATGTAGGCTTTCGAGGAAGTGTTTGACCTAGTTCCCCGGTACAGACTCTCGATCCAGTCACAATAACAAAGGCAAGTGCAGTTATGTCTATTTGATAATTTATTTAGTAATTATTTTTATTGCAATTTTAAACCACATTGCTACACGGAACTCTCTCCTAGAGTATTGATTGTGGAACTCTTTACTAGAGTTCAAATATTGACTCATTGATTGAATATGATTGACTCGGGATACTGGGGGAGTAGTGTAGCGACTATGACCATTACCCCCATATTGCATTGATTGTGCGAGCTGATTCCTCCTATACACGAGGATAGGCCGGACCGTATCATTAGGATATAATTGAATCATCCCAAGCCGGTCATAGTTCGTTGCCTACTCAAATCACATTGTTTTCAATTGTAGAATTGTTGGAAAGTATTTCAAATTGTTTAACATTGCAAAATTTCAAATTATTATTTCAATTATTGGATATTCGTAATTGTACTTTGCTCCCTCCTGACTGGAGACCAACATTTTTAGGTGATTGCATCGTTGAGGATCTGAAGTCTAACTCTGGTCCCGCAGAACTTGGAACCCAGAATCTTAAGAGCTGGATTAGTATTTATTTTTTTTCTTTTAGAAACAAGTGTAATAATTGAATGTTGTATTAATAGTTGTTGTATTTCAGAAATTTTAAATTGAATAAAAGATTTTATATTCGTTAGAATTTTTATCTGCATGTGTTTCACTACTGAATACAGCTTACTGCCGCCGTCTCAACAACGGTGCAGGCTGGGCATGATCCGATTCGACCCAAGAAATTGGGACCGGGTCGTGACATATTTTTAGTGGTGGCCCATGCAGGTCAGATCTGTAAATTGGTCTAGTCAACTTAGTCTGGACCATCGCGCAATTCTGTAACTTGACCTAGTGATAGTTGAGACTTTAGGAACAACTAGAACACTTAGATGATAAACACCATGTTACATTATAGGGCCGAAAATTATTTACTCAAATATCTATTTTTGCCTGCTTATAGATTAGTAGGATACATTGGTTGTGTTTGTACCTAAACCTTATCTAGATTAGGCTAATTGTACCTTTGAGTGTCCCATGACTTTCGAGATGATTTTTTCTACCGTAATTTTCAAGTTCTAGTCTACCTTAGGATTCATATTCTTTTTGGAATAAGGTTGAATTTTTCAATCTTCTTCTTCTTTATCAAACCTAATTTTAACTTCTTCATTGGTTGATCAAATCTTACTTCTCTACCTTTATTTGGAATTTTGATTCGTTTCAATATTCTCTTAGCAACCCTATTAAACTCTTTTCTACTCAATATATATCTACAACCATTCCAATTGACTAACTTTCTCGGAAATTAATTATGAATCAAATTCTTCTGAGATCATTTAAACCTTAAGGTCAATTATTACCAGAAGAATTAGTTTAGTTCATGATTCTACTAAAGGAGTTATTTTCAATTTCAATACTATCTCCTATGTTTTCCCAAAAATCGAGAATATTCTCATCTGTTAATTTTCCTCCATTCATCTTAAAAATCCTACTCTCTCTATGAAATTTTTTGATCAAATCAAGGCCTAGAAAGCTTCTATAATCATGAAGCAGGAACGGTCAGAATCCTTTCTATTGTTAAATTTTCTTAAGTCAAGGAGATTTTTTTAGCTGTCCCAAAGCTATTTAATTTCTTGGCGTTACTAGACAATTTTAATTTGATTTCCTTGAATCAATGAGACTTACCTTCTCTCAAATTTTCAACTTTCCTTAGTTCTGAAATTATTTCTTCTCAAAATAAATTTTTGTATTCCCTGAGTGATTTGGCGGGAATATTATCATTGGTTTTTCTTACTTAATCTGAAGCGGTGATGCTTCTATCTTATCTAGTGTTTGACTCAAATCAAGGTTGATCGTTTCATCTTCGAAATCAGAGAACAGATACTTCTCTTGATTTTTAGCCAGTCTCTTGAATCTCAAACACATATTTTGATAAATCCCTTAATCTCAGAAGAATAGTCATCTACATTTTCTATTTTGTTTAGAACTTTAAACTCGTTTTGATTATTTAAATTATACCTCGATGTTTACTCATGATTTTGATCACAATAAAATATTCTAAACTCTATCTAGAAGATTTTAAACATATTTACATTTTATCTTGATATTAATCAATCATGCCTCAAATCTGATTTTGTTTTATGAAGTAAACCTAGAATATTTTTTTAGAGTGCATGATATATAGGATATATATGAATTAAAAATGTATAATGGTGATTAGTATCAAGGAAAGTTTGTGAATAATTTGACAGTGAAGATTAAGGGTTGTCAATGTTAGGCATAGAGATGCACTCTAGGAAGGTGCATGGTAAATTAACTAAAAAGGGTAATCGAAACAAGAAATGTTGGATTTAAAATTGTAAATAATTGAGGATGACGAATTGTATGAATAGAAGGGTGCCAATAAAAGATAATATGAACTTGAGTTTAGTGAAAATTAATGAAGGAAAAGATCTTATTTGAGTAATAATATCATATGCATCTTAGAATTAAATTTTTATATTGACTTTGAAGAGTTAACACTTTTGATTTTAAGGAGAACAATTTTTGTAATTATAAGCCACAAGGAGTTTTGATTAAATATTTTCGAAGATGTAATTGATTGAATATAAAAATCTTCCAGTTGAGGGAAGAATATCATGTCGAGTAGAAAAATTAGAGGACTTAAATTTGGTAGATTAACAAATAAATTTTGGTGATGTGGTTTCGAGTTTTAAATTAGTTGTCTCTAGATATGAGATATATAAGAAACGTTGTGATTTCAATTTTGAAAGTAAATTTTTGATTTAAGGATTCCATTTAAACGTTATCAAAGTTTTTGAAGTATGATTTTTTTGATTTTACAAATTTTCCTCATTTATTTTTATGTAGGAATTTGATTTGTGAAATGACAGTTTTTGTGATATATTCGTTTGTCGAATTATTTAAAAACTTATGGTATGTTATTTAAAAAAAAAAACTATTTTATAGATCCTCGCGGCAGGATAATTATATTGAGATGATCATCTTGCGCTTTAATTTTAGATCCTTGAGAAGTTTGTGTTTGAATCTTTTGATGTTTTGGATTTTAAAATAAAGATGGATGAACTTTAGGTTAAAGAGGAAATCAAATCTGTGGAAGCTCTATAAATTCTTGGAGACGAGCATTACGTGACCAAGATTGAATTTTGACTTTAGAGGAAATTATTGAATGAGTAGAAAAAATTATTCATTGAATTAACATTAGTAAAAATATATAAATATTTTGACTGAGGATTTGATTTTGATTTTTATGATCGAGTCGCCAATTGATGTTTGAAGATGTTAATTTTTGGATACAAGAAATGACATATTTGGATTTCAATTTTAATTATCTTGAAAAACTTGAATGTGAGGATATATAAAAAAATGTGGATTAGCAATAAAGATTTTGATCTTATGATTTGATTTCTTACTAGAATTAGAATTGATGAGTAAAATTTTAATTTGATATTTTTAAGGTGGAAAGTGGAAGCTTTGTAGGATTAAAATTTAAGGATAGAATTTTTTAAAATAAAAGAGTTGAAGAATTGATATGGCACATTGACGATTTTGTAAAAATCACAAGTTTTGAGGGATGTAGTATGATTGAAATTGATTTTTAAGAAGATTATCATTATATTACAAGATATAAATTTAAAGGTCGTATTTGAAGATTGAAAATTAAAGTTTATTTGGAGCATTGAATTTAAATTTAACGTTTAAGGATTGGATTTGAAAAAAATAAATAAATTTTTTTTTGGAATTTTGAAAACCAAATTTCGAGGAGTTGAGGATATTGCTGATTTTGAGATTTGGCATAAATAGTTATTGTATATATAAAAAAAATGAAGAATAGGATCTGTGGATTATTGTTCAAATTCGAATTTCGAGGATGAGTTTAGAAATGTTAATCAAGAAATATAAATTGGTTGGGTTTGATACGATATGTGATTGAACTAAAATTTTAGTGATGTGACACATTGAATTTTAGAATTTACTAGCAGAGGTTAAAAGCTTAAATTTCGAGGACGAAATTTCTTAAGGAGGGAAGGTTGTAAAACCCGTAATTTTTGATTTTTTTAATTGATTTGAATAATTGCTTGCTAATTTATTATTAAAATTGTTAACTATATATATAAAATATATATATATATATATATATATATATATTAAAAATAAAATTATTGGATTTTTGTTTAACGCTGGTCCCGAACCCAACTTCGAAAACCATTTTCCGAGCCGATCTCGGCTTTCGGAAATTTAAGAAGCTTTATAAATATATTAATGATTAAGAAATATCATTTTTACTTTATTTTCTTACTTTAAATCATGTACTCTCTCTTAATTACTCTCGGCCAACCCTTGGTTTCCCCAACCGGCCGACCACCTCTTCCCCTCCCGTAACCCCCTTCACTCTTCCCTATTTAAACCCACCCCTGCTCTCATCCCTCTCATCTCTCTCAAAACTCTCCCCAACTCTCCCCATCTCCTCCCCAGGGATCACCCGTGCCCACTACTGCCGGAGCCGCCCACCTCTGTCCAGCTCCTCCGGCCGACCCCGACCTTTGCGCCCACCGCGTGTCCGCCGGCCCCAATCCCCGACTGTCCAGCCGTGGCTCCGCCTGGGCCACCCTCCGGTCTCCGCTCCGGCGCCGAGCCCGACGACTCACTTGACCGGCCGTGCCCTAGCGCCGCCTCCCAGCACCCACGCAGCCTCTCCGGCGCTGTCCAGCGGCGCTCGCGGTTTCCCCGGCCGCCCAGACCCCGGCTCTCCTAGCCCGACCCTTCGCCGCAACCCCGGCGCCCCCTTCCTGCCGTCGGTCGCTGTCCTGAGCCGTCCGACAGCGCCCCGCGCGCTGTTCTTCCCGATCCAGCCGACCCCGTGCGCGCGCCCAGCCTCGACGCGTCTCCCGCAGCCCCGGCGCTCCACCGCCGCGACCCAGCGCTGACCCTGAGGCTGTCCGCTGTTCTGGACAGCGTTCTTCGCTGGGTTTCAACCCCGATCTATGGATTTGCGCGTTCCGAGTCCGAGGCAACCCTTCGAATTCCGTCATTTTGGGTAAACCCTGATTAATTACAGTAGTTCGTCCCCTGTCTGGTCGATGATGAGTTTTGGTCCATAGATTTTCTTCGGAAAATTCGATTTCTTCTACGTTTCTGGTTTCGGAAAATTTCGGATAGTTGTTCTCTGACTTTTGGGATCTGTGGATGGATTGATAATTTTCGGATTTTACGAGAACACTTTGGAAAGAGTTCTGACGATTTTCGGAATTTCCGAGTTTAGTTGGGTTTCCGAAATTTTCGGAAACGAATTTCTGATTTGGGTTTAATATAATAGTTTTGTGGTTATATTGGGGTATCCCTGGTTTGGGATTTATTTTGCAGAAAAAATTGGCACGTTTCCCAGTTTTGGGTTATCCCGAAAATAGAGGGAATGCTGCCGAAATTTCTATAAAAATTTAATTATATAATTTTTCGGGAAAATACAAAATATTTGGATTTATTGGGCGACGACCTTATTGGTCAATGGGCCCTGGCTAAGTGCAAACGAAACCGATTTCGCCCGGACGTTGAGGCATTAGCTATAAAAAATGACGATTGGACCAGTTCTGAGACTCAATAATATTATATATTTTTTTATTAGAATTATTAAATATTATTTATATTTAATTTTGTAGGCAGTTTACAGGACTAACGAATTTTTCTCTTATTTTTATTCTTGGGAATGTAAGGGCATAAGCCTATTTAATTATTCTGGTTGTGAGATTGTAATAGCTTAGGTTTTATTTTATTTTTCTTTTAATTTTTTCTGGATGATTTCGGTCGTGGAAACGTAGTAATAAAATGATAATTATTTATTGTATTTTAAAAGAATATAATAATTAATGTTTTGTCACTTAGAAAATTAAGTTGTAATTTTTAGAATAGAAATTCATGTATTTCTCATTAAAAAGGCAAATCTTAGTTTTATATTTATATAATTATAAAATACCAAGTTTCTTCCAAATAAACTGATAAATACAATTTTTTCGAAAATAAATGTAAATTGATGCTTCTTAATTTCAACGCATTAATAAATAAGCGTTTTGTTTGTGTTAGCTAAATCAAGACTAAAAAGTGATTAGGACAAAAACTAGAGATTGTAACTAGCACACCTAGATATGGGTTGAATATTGTTTCTAAATATGGAATCTCAAATGTAGGCTTTCGAGGAAGTGTTTGACCTAGTTCCCCGGTACAGACTCTCGATCCAGTCACAATAACAAAGGCAAGTGCAGTTATGTCTATTTGATAATTTATTTAGTAATTATTTTTATTGCAATTTTAAACCACATTGCTACACGGAACTCTCTCCTAGAGTATTGATTGTGGAACTCTTTACTAGAGTTCAAATATTGACTCATTGATTGAATATGATTGACTCGGGATACTGGGGGAGTAGTGTAGCGACTATGACCAATACCCCCATATTGCATTGATTGTGCGAGCTGATTCCTCCTATACACGAGGATAGGCCGGACCGTATCATTAGGATATAATTGAATCATCCCAAGCCGGTCATAGTTCATTGCCTACTCAAATCACATTGTTTTCAATTGTAGAATTGTTGGAAAGTATTTCAAATTGTTTAACATTGCAAAATTTCAAATTATTATTTCAATTATTGGATATTCGTAATTGTACTTTGCTCCCTCCTGACTGGAGACCAACATTTTTAGGTGATTGCATCGTTGAGGATCTGAAGTCTAACTCTGGTCCCGCAGAACTTGGAACCCAGAATCTTAAGAGCTGGATTAGTATTTATTTTTTTTTCTTTTAGAAACAAGTGTAATAATTGAATGTTGTATTAATAGTTGTTGTATTTCAGAAATTTTAAATTGAATAAAAGATTTTATATTCGTTAGAATTTTTATCTGCATGTGTTTCACTACTGAATACAGCTTACTGCCGCCGTCTCAACAACGGTGCAGGCTGGGCATGATCCGATTTGACCCAAGAAATTGGGACCGGGTCGTGACAAAAATGCAGACTCAAATTCAACCACTAACATCAAGATTCGAAATTCAACAATAATCCATCAAAAATCAAGTTCAATAACAGGAAGTAAAGGTAAATCAAATCAGGGAAAAACAGATTTCAAATCGAAGTTAAAATAAGATTCTCAAGGGTCGTCCCAGGAATCTCTCAAGGAATCCTAACCGTGATTGAGTACCTTCAAAATATATCCTATTCCTACTGCAGGCTGTAGTGGTACTCTAGTTCGAATACCACTACATAAACTTGACCTGCATGGGCCACCACTAAAAACGTGTCATGACCCGCACCCACCGTGAGGGTACGAGTACGTAACAACGCCCAGCCTACGCCGCAGTGTCGACGGTAGAACGCTGTTCTAGGTCATGAACTATAACTAACATAATATGAATACTCTCCATAAGGAGGCCAACACAGAGGTACAACTCAATCACAATCTAAGGTAGAATGATAAAGATAGATAAACATGAAATCCAAAAGAGATACAAGAGATAGAAGTCTAAGTGTCTAAGATACATAATCCCAGAAATACATCTCAAAACTCAAATACAATAATCCACAAGTAAATACAACTCCAGACAACTGAAAATAAACTATGAACAAAACCCTAGCTATCGAAGAAAAGCCTTCTCGGAGCGACATCGACACGTAGAGATTCCAAAAGGACACGAACAAGCTCCGAATCCTCCCAAACTTGGGTAGCTTCCTCCTTGGCTAGAATGGAGAAGGAAAGAAGAAGATTTGGTGGCAAAATGGAAGGATTTGGTGGAGAAATTGCTAGGGATTGCTCTCTAGGAATTTGGGGAAGAACAAAAAAGAGTGTGGATGAGAATAATGAAATAAACTTGAGCCTATCCTCTCCCAAAGTGGCTGGCCATATGGGGCTATTTGTCCTATTATGGTAAGGTCCAAAATGCCCCCACTAACCTATTCTATGAGTATTAGGAAAAGGCTAAATGGTTGGGGCTAAATTAGTCATTCTAAAGTCTCTAATCACACTAACCTTATCCATAATAATTAGTATAACCTCTAACTAAAATATTTCTATCATGTGGACTAAAATTAATATCATGCGGGCCATGCCTAACTAGTGTGTGGGTCCCACTAGAGTCAAACTACCCCCGGGTCCCCGTTTCAAGTCGAATTGAGTTGAAATTCGAACTCGACTCAAATAACCCCAAAACAATATCATAAATAATAAAAATAAATTTTAACCCCAAAATAATATCATAAATAATAAAATAAATTTCAAAAATATTCGAAAATGTAAAATAACAAAAATATCCCTGTTTCTGAAAACTGGGGGTGACAGATTCATGGGTTGATGTTATCTATTGACAGGAATTTCGAATTGATTGGTTTGAACTGTCCCTTAGTCTTCCTGATACTAATCCTAAGATTGGCATTACACCCTCTTCTTTCATGTTTTTTCTGTCAACAAGTTTCATTGGTTAACTATCAATGGGATTCCTGTGACACTCACTGTTCTTCCATATGACACTAACCCTCACCATCATGATACACTCATACAATCACACATGTTACACATTGCTAGCCCGAGACACTATTTTTCCTAATTCACTAACACTTTATATCACTCTCTGTTTTCAGGTTACACACTATTTCAGGATACCTTATCACACACTAGTGTCATCACTCATCATACACACACACACATGCATCACACCCACTCTTGTACCTCACACCCTCTAGCCTAACACACACACACACATGAGCACTAGTGTTTTCCCTATACATGTATATATGTATATATACATGTATATATATATGAGATGTATATTCATATATGTATCCTATTTTATGTAAGTACTATATATATATATTTGACATATAATGTATGTGTGATATGGATATAGGTAGCCTATATGCTAGTGTATTCTATATTATATTATATAGCCATATCAATATGTGCATTTCCATATTAGATTATAATGTATCAATATGTGTTGTAATTTAGATTTGAATATTGTCATGTGTTATGTAATATAGATTATAGGCATGGTATAGCCTATAGCCTAGGCTGTTAGCCTATGGGTGTATCTGTGTGTAAGTATAGAGTCTAGTTAGACTTGTGTAGCCTTGTTAGACCTAGAATAGACTAGTTAGACCTAGTTTAGACTTGTTGGACCTAGTTTGACCATAGTGGACCTAGTTTGACTTCTAGGGTTGACCAGAGTTGACCAAAAATTGACTTTGGTCTAGATTGACCTAGATTCATTTAGAATGCTTTAAATTGCACCTTGTTATTATTTTAGACTTGTTGTGACTTGTACTGTTCTGAATAGGAGCCAGACACCACTCCTCGGACAGTACTTTTCAGTTGGACATTCAGTTATCAGGCGAGTACATTCTCTGATCATTTCATATCCTGCTTTGAATTATTTTCTGCATTAAATTACTTTACTTGATACTATCACGTTGGTCACACGGATTAGTACTATATGGATCCCTTCTTGAGATGTTATCCCTTCAGGGAGCATCGGGGTACTCTATGTTCTGTGCGTTTCACTTACATGGCGTATCACTATGCTTCTTTGGTTCTTTGATCACTTGTGACATATACTCATATGATCACAGAGTCTTCTTTGAATCCTTATCCCATTTATTAGGTTTCCCAGAATCCCCATTTATGGGACTACTATGTACCACCCTTTGGGGGCTTACCACCCTTCGGGGGCTGTTACATAGAATCATAACATAATCTGGTTGGATCCTTGTGTATTAATTGGGGGTACGGGGGAGTATGAATAGCCATGTGAACAATTCCAAAGTAGAATAGCCATGTACGCCTCTTTAGTATAGCCATGTACAAAAGCCGTTCATATGTCGACTTTGTACTCTAAATTACTAGTCACTGGTAGCTCTTTACTTATAGTAGATATTTCTATTACAGTTCTCTCTCTCTGTTTACATACTGCATTTCTTCAGTATCTATATCTTACTTTACTGCATGATTATATTTTCTAACCTGCTATGAACTGTTGAGATGTATTGTGCTCGCTCCCGTCCTGACTGGACCTATTGAAAATTTTACAGAAGATGATGAGGAACCCTGCACCCCTTACTTTGGAGCTTGCCTAGATGACACTCACGACCTGGACCCCTGGGGAGGTTCAGGCAGCTGCTGAGGATGATACCATTGCATAGTTTAGATAGTCTAGATTGTTTCCTTTTCATGATTAGTTGTTGTCCTTATTTTCAGAGTTGTATATTCTAGAGATGTTGAGACTGGTAGTGGTTAACTGATGTTATTTCTTTTCTGTTGTACTACAGTTGAGGATTTCTTATCTATTTTATCGTGCTACATTCTACCTTAGATTGTGATTGAGTTGTACCTCTGTGTTGGCCTCCTTATGGAGAGTATTCATATTATGTTTGTTATAGTTCATGACCTAGAACAGCGTTCTACCACCGACACTGCGGCGTAGGCTGGGCGCTATTACGTTCTCGTACCCTCACAGTGGGTGTGGGTCGTGACAGGGGCAAAAAGGTAATTTTGAGTCAAAACGGTGTCCGTGTGGGACCCGCTTTGTACCGAAAAACGTGCAAGATTACTTGTCCACTAAACCTAACAAATTATATGTCCACAAATCCAGAATGACGATACGAACCCAACGTATATCCAGAATTGGATTCCGTTGACCCGATCTCAATTTGGTCCGTTGATCAGGATATTAAAATTCCGATTTGCACGAAAAAGCATGTCGGAGCCAATGTTCTCAAAACTCAGCAAATTATATGTCAACGAGTCCAGAATGACAATACGAACTCAACAATATGTCCAAAATTGGATTCCGATGAGCCGATCTCAAAATGATCCGTTGACCCGGATATTGGTATCCGACTTGCACCGAAATACGTACCGAAACCAATGTCCACTAAAACCTAGCAAATTATATGTCAACGAGTCCAGAATGACGATACGAACTCAACGATATATTCGGAATTGGATTTCGATGAGCCAGCATCAAAAAGTCCCGTTGACCCGGACTGTGGGGCCCGCTTTGTACCGAAATGCGTGTTAGGGCCCACGTGTAGAAGCATAGAATTTCAGGACCAGAAATCCTTTGAGAGCTCGGACAAAGTACATCATACAGCAAAAACAACAAATATAGACATTGAAAGAGGACTTTTTATTACATATAAAAGTCTATTACATGTCTAGAAAAGGTTGTACAAAGGAGAACTTCTACAAAAAGAAAAGATCCTAAGTCTACAGCCAGGCGCGGCGATCACCATGCGCCCTCAGCAGGGCGCATCCCACCATGCGCCCTCAGCAGGGCGCATCCCACCATGCGCCCTCAGCAGGGCGCATCCTTTCAGCAGCTCAGTTATGTGCATCCTCAGTTATGCGCATCCCTTCGGCAACTCAGTTATGTGCATCCCTTCAGCAGCCCAGTTATATGCCGCTCTTTCAGCCAGGCTCACCGCCGTCTAAATGCTTCGACTAATGAAGCATTTATTGAGCAGGACGAGGGTGGCAATCAACCCTCTAGCTAGAGGAAGAGCTCCCCAAACCAAGGAAGAGAAGACAATCGCAAGCCGACCTGTGGCCAGGGGAGGCTTCGAAAGAGCCTCCAAAGGCGAAGGAAGACCGCAATCGAAACCGCGGCTAAAGGAGCAGCTTTCAACACAACCAGAGTGGGCGACACCCACTTTGAAGGAAGAAAGAGCCCCCAAAGCCGCAGCACCGCCATTCCGATCTGCGGCTCTTCCAGAATATCGGAGATGAGGCTCGAGCATCCCTATCTTTGGATGCAACAGGCACCTTCTGCCTGCCTCAGAAGCCATCGACTCCAACTTTTGGATGTAACAGTCACCTTAAAGTGCATCAATAAAGACATTGCGTCGCATCTTCACCCTCGGGAGCATCTCATCAACAGAATGCATCCGAGTAAACAAGTTCTGTCGGAAGAACGTGAGAGAACGAGAAGCAAACTCTCTCCATGCCACTATTTATAGGCCGGGAAAATCAAATCCATGCCCCAAGTGGATGGCTCTCCGAATTCCGTGCAATGAATTTGCATTAAATGGATGAACCGGACGCTTCGAATTCAGCCAAGTCAAAACGGCTATTTAAAGCACTCGAAGAACGTAACAGTCACACCATTAAAGACGTGTCACGAAGCGGATGCGTTGGCCAGACAGCGCATCACACAGACGCGTCCTTCAAACATCAAGCGCATCACACAGACGTGCCCATCAAGCACATCACATAGACGCACCCTTCAGCACCAAGCGCCTCACAGGGATGCGCCCCCATGCGTCCCCATACGCCTAGTAGAATGTCGATCGATGCGCCCACTCAGCTGTCCATCAAATATCAAAAACATTAAATACTGAAGTCTGACAGAGTTGGCAGCATGCTTCCCGAAGACTGAACAGTTGACAGCTTTTTCAGGAAACAAAGCGTCGCCAACGTCAGTATCATCATTACTTTCCTCCGGCGGTTACAAGCCACGTGGCCGCCCAACCACTCGCATGCGCCTCCGCAGCTATGTGCCTAAATCTGCATGCGTCTCAAAAGCCATACGTCCCAGACTTCTCTCTGATCCTAAAAGACAGAAGTAAAGTCGCTACTGAAGCTTCGCATATGCCTCAAAAGCCATGCGCTCTGAATGGTTCGTGACTCCCAAAAGTTACGAGCCAAAGTCTCCTCATACGCCCAATCCTAGGCGCATCCTACCAGATCATTCCCCATCAAATTCGAGATCTCCGAGCCATGGGCCGATGACACGTGTCCTTTGACTCGATTCACCCAAGATCTCAGCAACAGAAAGATCTTCTTCCCTGCTACGTGCCGGCTTACGACAGCAGCATGAAGAATTCAACCCCTCAATCAGGATGCATCGTCCATGCGCCTCCATCAGCAATCACCACGTGGCATCCCCGCGTCCAGGCGTATCCTACATATGCGCACATGAGCAGCCAGCCTGTAAAGCTATAAATAGAGGGATCATTTCCTTCTCAAGAACGAACAAACACACACAGAGGCAAACATATATCGACAGACAGAGACTTTGCACCACCAGAGAGGCAGATACAGACACTCAACGTCTTCCTCCTCCCAGCAAGCTCCAGCACCCAGAGCAATCCAAACCTTCAGAGAACCGATAACCGTCGTCAGATCGTCAACGGAGTCAACGTATTACCACTCGCTCCATCGGCACAAGGGACCCAGATAAACAAAAGTGTACTCCTAGGACTACATCTAAGTCTTATATTGTAACACTGTTCTGTTTGTATTAAAATTTGCAATCAAAAGATTTTAATGGCAAATACCACGTCCTCCAAGTCTAATAAACTTTATATGAAAATGTGCCAGAACGACGCCACGAGTCTACTGGTGGTGTCAAAAATTGATACCGGAGTCCCGGGTTCAAAAATGGAATTTTACAAGTTGGAAATTACGAATTCGGACGACCAACTTTGGCGTTAAATTCAACCAATCAAACGTGCTCAAAATAAAATGAAACTGGAGAGGTAGGAAGAGGGTTATACCAGCTTCGTATAGGAACTAGTAGCACGCCAGACGGAGCTGTGATGGAGGAGATACGAACCGACGAAGTTGGCTCCATAAAACTGTCCAAAAATAGTTCAAATTAAAACGTCAACTTGGTGGCCGGTTTTGATCTATCAAACGATGAAATTAACGGACGAAAATTTAGGAGACTGAAGATGGATATACCAAGATTATGACGGAGCGAAGAAATCGTCGATCCAACGGTCGGATTTCTCGAAAATCATGTGCGAAGTCGCTGCGACAAAATATCGTTTTAACTTCGTTTCCGAGCTCGTCACGACGGGAACCCGTGCCAAACGCACGAATTGGCTATACGTCGTGCCGGGGAGGGAGACGACGCACCCAGGGGGTCGCCTGAGTTTGCACATCAGTGGTAGGGGAGGAGAGAGATAGTATTATATATATATGTATATATATAATAGAGAGAGAAATAGATATTTCTATGTAAAGAGATATTTAGAGTAGAGGAAAAATATCAGTGGGGTGTATGGACAGTCATAATGGAGGGTAACATGGAGCTGGGGTTGGGTTCAGTGGAGCCGGGTTAGGCCAAAAGGGACTAGGTGTAATAAATAAATTATTTTTTAGGTATTTATAATCATGGATAAATAATTAGCATGTGGGGGCTCAAATAAATGGGACACAAGTGTCATGCGGGTAGTAGGCTTCGAGTGGGCCATGTCCATATTTGGGGTCGCCTATGTTGGGTCGATGTCGGGTTCCGAAATTAAATTAGAAGTCAGGTTATAAATTACGGTAGATAATTAAATGGTCTAAATTGACCCGAAAGTTGTGCGAAGAAAATAAAGCACAAAATGGAGTGTCTGAGTGGGACACGAAGGTCATGGGTGTAGAACCTATCGAGTAGATCATGCATGAGAAGTTGGTTCTGAGAAAATGGCTGGTCTTGTGCTCCTAAATTAAAAGTCACGGTAACGTGCAAACGATGATCAAAGATAAAAGTGGGAATAATTATTCAACGATTAATTGGTCTAAGTTGACCCGAAGTTGCGTGATACAAAAAGAGCACAAGAGAACGAGTTCGAGTGGGACACGATATATCAAAACAAAGATAATCTCGTCTACTACAAACTTCAAGAAAGAAGTTTCCAGAGACTGGCATCCCTGATGCTCTAGAAATCCAAGTCACGGTAAAGAGCTTTTAAATCAAATAATACTCAAATAACAATATTTATTGCAAATAATTGATTTATAAAATTAAAAAAAGCCCTAAATTCAGGGGGCTTACACAATTTATGCACCTCGAGCAAGGCAGCATGACCGTGGAAGAATACAACGTCGAGTTTCTACGACTGGGCCGCTTTGCACCTACATTGATCCAGACTGAAGAAGAGAAGGCCGAAAAATTCTACGAAGGGCTGAACTACAGACTACAGGAGCTTATTGGAGCAGATGCACCTACCACTTACTCCGGAGTTTTTACTGCAGTACGACGTTTAGAACGAGTCCATCGAAAGGGAACTAGCGAGAAGCGACCACATCCAACAACACCATCAGCAAAAGCATCAACGAGAGGACCTGAAAGACGCATCATCGTACATCCACGACCAAGAACTGCTCCATACCTAATTCCAGAAATTTCCATTTGTCAAAATTGCAACAGAAGAGGACATGTCCAAAAAGATTACCGTCGGAGGTTAAAGCTTTGTTTGCGTTGTGGCTCTGATCAATACCATATTCAAACTTGTCCCGAGAAACGTACTGAAGGACTAGTACCCCCAGCACCACTAATTCAAGCTCAACCCGCAACACAAGGAGGATATCCACGTAGACCACTTCCCGACCAGGCAACTCAGTTTGCGCAGGCGAGACAGCAGGCAGCACAACGACCAGGACAGGCCTTTGCCATGACAGTTGAAGCCGGAGCAGCAACCCAAAGAGCAAATGAAGGTAAGTTTGTAATAGAATGCTAGTTATACTTGCTTGTTACATACTTGCTTGCTTGCTTAGGAACAACCATAGAAACATAGCACACCATTAGAAATATTTTTGAACCATAGACATGTTTTTTACCCTAGTGAGTGATTTTAATTTCGAGGACGAAATTCTTTTAAGGGGGTATAATGTAATACCCCTGAATTTTTGGAATTATTTTTTTATTTGTTATTTATTAGATTTAAATAGGATTTTATGGATTTTATGAATATTTTTGATTAAATAGTTATTATTATAGATGACCTTAGCCATGGTTCAGATTTGGAGTACAAGACGACTAAGAATTGTGACATGGATAGTGTACACGTGTGCTTTGACTAGTGTTTTAGTCACGGTAGGGAAGGCCGAGCCATAGGTGTATTCTAACTAGAAAAATCAGGCCAAGTTGCGACTTAACCTCCACCGATGATTTATTTATTTAATTATTAGATTATTGACTTTCTAGGAGATCCGGTTGTACCAATTTAGCCCCGACTTGACCTGAACCAAATCCAAATCTAAATAGACAGGTAGTACTCTCAAATACCTTCATGTTGATATATATATTTTGTATATATATTTTACTAATATTAATATATTTTCTATTTTGAAACGTTTCTATTTATAGAAAGTGTCTACGTGACATCCTAGTGTAATCCTAGTTGACATTAGTTTATATTTGACCCAAAGTCCAACCCAAACCTATGTAAATATATTGGGCATTAATATATTTTAATAAATATATATATTGTATATTTAATTCAGATTTAGATTGTATTTATATTTAGAAATCTAATTAGTTCCATATTAGGTAACCTTTTATTTAAATGCTCAATCAAATCAACTAGCCAACTCATCAAATAACCAAACCAATCCATGTGGACCCCACATATGACCAACCAAAGATTATTTTTTTATAATTTTTGTCCAAAAATAATCCCGGGCCATGCCATGCATGGAAACACCCTCCTACATATATAAACTCAACCCATAGGCCCATATATATATCAACTCTTATCAAAACCCTAACCCGAACACCAAAAACTCTTATTTATCATCCAAGAGCAGCTCCTTTACCATTAATTTCGAAAATAGTATCCCCTCCCCTCTACTACATCATCCCCTCCATCACATAACTCATCCTCCTCCATAAAGGCTCCTTCTTTCATCCTTCTTCCATCCAAACTCCACCAAACCAACCCTAAAAACTCCATCTTCTCCATCCAACCAATCCTTACCATTGTCCACCCCTCAAAGCTCATCAAGAAAGGATTGGCGAACAAGGACATCATCGAAGGAGGGAGCTTTGACAAGAAGAAGCCTTCACAAAGTAAGGACCTTGGTAAGAAATCCTAACTTTTCATGTTCAAACACATCTCATAAATCTATAGAAATTATGGTATTAATTCTGTTGAAATATTATTTTGATGCCTCTTGGGTAGTATTTTCACCCATAAAAATTTTATGAATTATGATAGCTATTTTCATGTTTCGGTAGAACCAAAACATACCACGTTGTGAAGGAACTATAAGTTTCTGTAGGCATTTTTCAAAATAAATTTTATGTGTGTTCATATATAGAAATTAGGATTTTAAAGTATTTTTCCATGAATTTAGCAAGTCAATTCTGGTCGAGAAAATTATAGGTCAAAACTAGTCATTTTCGGGTGACTTGTTGACCTAGAAGATTCCAAACCATTAGTACCATGAAACCCTTGCATCAAAATTTCATATTATAATATTTAGGGCATTTTAATTCTGTTTAAATTGTATTTTTTATTATTTTCATAATTTTAGATAATTAATGAAGTTCTAGACAAATTTCGGGTAGACTAGTCGACCTGATACACAACTAGTATTATAATTCTTTAGAAATATAAATTCTGAAAATTCTGAGATAAATCTATAGAAAATTAGTTTAAATAATATTCTTTTGATTTTATATGATTTTTAAGTATATGATTGAATTAGGAACATAACCGATTAATTGGAAAGTCGAAAACCCTAAAAATTGTGTTTGGTGTCTCGTGGAGCCTGTATGTGATTGTATAGGTCTAAAGGGTCCCACAATAAATTGAATATAATCTTAAAACATTATCTTGACTAATTAAGTCATATTTTAAGTTCATGAGTAGTGGCTTAATTTAGTTAATTAATTATCTAGGTGCGTCGGATTCCGGCGGCGTGGACGCGGGAGCGACGTTTCAGATTCACAACACGACACCAGGCAAGTACAACTTGTCAAGCTTTACAGTATTTACAAGTTTTTCCATATTATTGTTTTCATATCTTACTTGGTTCCATACTTCTCATGTTCCATGTTCTGGTTACTTTTTAGTTTTGCGTGCACGCAGATTTTATTCTTTCTCCATATTACTTATCTTATTTTTCTTATCTTGTTCATGTCTAGAGTTAGAATTTCTTTGTCTATGTCATGTATCCCTGACCTGTGTGACCTAGACATGACTTGGACTTGATATGTTTGAATTGACTTGACTGTCTCATAGTTTTAGGCGATGACCTTGTTATAGATGTGACTATACCTGACCACTATCAATCGTTAGCAACCACCGGGCTACGATTGATACTAACTATAGGTTGTTAGCAACCACCGGACTGCAATCTATAGGGCTGTTAGCAACCACCGGGCTGCGGTTTACCTCGATTTACTTGTAGTCATGTTTATTAGCACGATTCTCCAGGCATGCCATTTCTTTTATGTTTTAGTTCTAGCACTGTTCCCTTTAATCCTTTTTTTCTTATATCCCTTTTCATCTATCCACGCCTTTTATTACTGTTATAGCTAGCATGTATATTGTGTGTCTTGCTAGTCCTCTGAGGACCTGGGGATCTCTCCAGGCTTAGTTAGAGACGAGGACTACCCGGAGGTATACGGTTCTGGAGTCGAGGCGGATGATGTACCTTCGCAGGAGGACGAGATAGTGGCTGAAGACTTCTCTTGAGACATGTCTCTTTTAGACTTGATACTTTATTTTCTTTCTTTTTCAGTGGACATGTAGTTGATTATTTATTTCTTTATACTGTGGTTTCGGGATCTCTTATCCGTACAGTTATTATTTCTATTTCATGTTGGACAGATATTTCTCATTAGTATTATTTTATTGGACTTGATATATCATGTCATATTTTCTGTGTGGATGAGATTAGCTGTGACTTGTGACTTGTATTGTATTGCTGGGTTGTTATCATGATTTACAGCTTAAGCATTTTGCTAATGGGCTTATTATGAGATTTGGCCCATTAGTGAAGTGTTGCTGGCATATACCATATCCTGGCCTAATACACAATTTGGGACTGGGACGTTACATCATTCCCTGCAAATGCATTCACCCTATACTTCATTTTATACCTGCATTAGTAGTGTCCAATTGAACTATGGTTGGCATCTTTGTTGTATCAGACCAAGTGTCTGAGAGGTCTTGCCACCTGTCCTGTAATTTAGGCAATACCCTGCCCTCAAGCAAGTCTGGAACTGGTGTGAGATTCGTCTCACTGTATTAGTATTTATGTATGGGTACGTATTTTGAGCCGTATTTCGTATTTCTTGGTTTTCGAATATTTTAGAATTTTTTTCCAAAGTATAGGTTAAACTTGACTTGGTTTAACTTGGTTCGGTTCAACTTGGTATTGGACTTGGTTTGGTTTAGGTGGGTTTGAGATGAGAAGGTTTGTATAAAACCCAACTCCTCTCTCTCCTCCATTATTTTCATTCTCTTTCTCTTCATCTTCTTCCTCCAACCCTAGGCAAGTACATCTTGCCAAATGTTGAACAAATGTTATTTTGTTTGTTCTAAACTCTTCCTTACATGATTCTAAGCATCTTTAGAACTTTGCATTTTTTATTTTGGTGGATAAATTTTTATAGATCTAAGTTTATAGCATTTTCGGTTTTCTTGGGTTTTCTACTAAACTTCATTACTTTTAAGTTTTGATTGTTCTATGTTGTGGAGAATTTAATTTTATCCAAAATGGACCTTTCAAAAGTTAGATTTCGACTTGTTTTGAGGAAGTTATGGCCAAATAAAATTTGGACATCTTTTATGTTCATCTGTCCTGATTCTGGCAAAAATGATGAATAGTGCCGCATGATGAATAGTGTCTCATGGATGAATAGTGCCGCAGACATAAATGGTACCACATGGATGAATATTGCCTCATACATGAATAGTACCGCATGGATGAATAGTGTCGTATAGCTTGCATAGTACTGTATGGATGAATAGTATCGCAGGATGAATAGTGCTGCATGGATGCATAGTGCCGCATGGCTTGTATAGTACCGTAGGCTTGCATAGTCCCGCATGGATGAATAGTGCTGCAGGCCGTATAGTACTGCAGAATGCCGCATAGTGCTTATTTTGGCTGTTTTTGGCTGTTTTATGTCCTATTTGGCTGATTTGTGGCCAGAATTTCTTCTAACTTCCAACATGAAAGTTGTAGATCTTTTCCTTGGCTTCAAGAATATGTTACCAACTATTTTATGTAAGTTTCTTTCATTCTTGATATGGAGCTTATGATTATATTGCATGTTTTCTATCTTGGCCTAAATTACGACGACCCTACTTAATAGCTTGATATTTCTTTAATAAATGAATTTCTTAACATAATTTGATAATATTGTACAGTTAAAGAATGATCGTACCCCTCTCATACCCTTAACACTAGTACAAATTTGATTGGTGTTTTAGGTCAAGTAATTACCTCATTTATTCCTTCTCATATGTTATGATGCACCTTTTATCAAGATCTATCTACAAGCTTTCTTACGTCTATGATTGCTTAACATGATAGTGACCCGTGGTGGGGCACTCATGATTTATGTCTTCCTTCTTTGCTTAACATGATAGTGACCCGTGGTGGGGCACTCATGATTTATGTCTTCCTTCTTTGCTTAACATGATAGTGACCCGTTGCGGTTCACTCATAATGTATGTCTTTCTTCTTTTCTTAACACGATAGTGACCCATTGCAGTGCACTCATAATGTATGTCTTTCTTCTTTGCTTAACACGATAGTGACCCGTTGCGGTGCACTCAAGTCACATGTCACTTCTTTGCTTAACATGATTGTGGCCCGTCGTGGCGTACCCCTAACAAGTACTCTTAACATGATAGTGACCCATCGTGGTGCACTCCAGACAAGTAATATAACAAGTAATATGACATGACATGAACCATGAATGCTGTTGCGACGGCTTTATTGGCTTACAAGTAATGAATGATTTAGATACCGTGGGTGTTTCTCTTGAGTGTGTTTGTACAAGCTACATGTTCTGTATTGCATCATGTCTAAGGCATGGATTTCTGATGACCACGGTCAGGGATTCATACTGAATCTGGCTAGAATTAATGACTAAATTAATCAAGTAGTTCATGATATCACGCCCCAGAACCAGAATACTGGAGAGCGGGAGCAGACATAGCCAGCTACGTATAATGAAATGGAATCCACGTCACTATACGGTCACGGCTGTCTAGATATATGAGGGTTTAACTACAATCCAACAGTCTCCTATGGTCATGAACAAGCCTATTGTCTCAATCACAAGCAAGTAGTAACAGTTACAAGATGTCAGAGCACCAAATATACAATAGTAAGGCATCCCATATATTACATATTCGGATGATCATGAAGCTAGTCATACAAAATGTCAGGACTAGCAAGAGTTCAGTCATACATGATCAACCCTAGGATCTGTCAATCATTTTACAGCCCGTAGGCAGACAGTAAATAAGGTGAAATACGAGCTAACACATGCTCGCCGGCTAAACGTCTCAAAAGAATAATTTTACAAGTAGAGTGGGAGGACAAAAGAAACCCACTCGTTGCCCTGGTTATGCCTGGTGGTCACCATCGGGCTGGAAGACAGGTGGATCCTCTAGTACTGCTCCGATATCTGGCCACACAAAACCAGCTGGGTCAGACCCCAGAAAGAGCAAGTGCCACAAAGGAGGCTTCACTTAGGAACTAAAACCAGCATATCACAGATAAATAGTTAAGGTAATTAAAAGATACTGATAATAACTGAGATAACAATAATATATTGAGCACGGAGAAACCATTCAAGTAGCCAGACTACAACCCTTAAACCAAATAAGGACCGGGGTTGCAATCCTTCGCCTGAATAGAAACCCGCCTCAATTACTATTGATAAGGTAACAAGTCAATAAACAAAGAGAGGACACAGAACTGCTCCGGGAGCCAGGTTACAACCCTTAAACCAAACAAGGACCGGGGTTGTAACCCTTCGCCTGAACAGAACTGGACCCCTGATCTTTATTGTTAAGGCCAGTATAAATAATCATGGTATTGAAGTAAGGTAAAACATGACGAGCATGACATGGGTTGCAATAAGACAATAAACGAAGAGAGGACACAGAACTGCTCCGGGAGTCAGGTTACAACCCTTAAACCAAATAAGGACCGGGGTTGTAATCCTTCGTCTGAACAGAACTGGACCCCTGATCGTTATTGTTAAGGCAAGCATCAATAATCATGTCATATTACAATCTTGCACAGGATCAGGATAAGACTAAGCTGGAATAAAGTACATCCAATCAATCACGACCAAGCAAGGAGTACGGCTTGATACTTTAACTAACTAGGGTTATCACAGGCCTAGTTACTAGCAAGATGCAACGAGATTATCCCAACAACCATAAGCCCTGCAGACCATCCGGTTATCCGGGTCGAATATCCGTTTATGAAGAATGCAACACGTGACTGTGTGCTGGAGATGTGCCCTACTCGTCGGTAGGCTACAAGTCCGTTAGTGCTCCCAGATAACGGGATTGCCTGTAGCTGGGAATCTCTTTATGACTACTGAATCATTCTAGTTAATTAGCCTTATTCAATTTCAGTAGGTACCCCTGACCGTGGTACTCAGGGATCCCCATCCTAGACATGATGCAAGACAGTACTGGTTTATTTGTACAAACGCAATCGCCACGGTGTCAAGATCTTTATACTTGTCATGTCAGACTAGCTGTCATAATGGCATGTCGAGACATATCATGTCAGTTTACTTGTCAAGAGTGCGCCACAACGGGCCACTATCGTGTTCTATTCTTACCTTATCATAAATGAGAAAAACTTGCATAAAATGACTAGTGACATATTCTTGAAGCCAAGGAAAAGATCTGCAACTTTCATGTTTTGAGTTTTTTAAGATTCTAGCTACAAAACAACTTAAACAGGCAAAAACAGTGAATTCCTGCACAATCGGCGCATGGGATTCCTGCACAATCGGCGCATGAGATTCTTGCGCAATCGGCGCATGGGATTCCTGCACCAATCGGCGCATGAGATTCTTGAGCAATCGGCGCATGGGATTCCTGCACCAATCGGCACATGAGATTCTTGCACAATCGACGCATGGGATTCCTGCACCAATCGGCGCATGAGATTCCTGCGCAATCGGCGCATGGGATTCCTGCACCAATCGGCGCATGAGAAACTCACGTTGCGTCTTCAATACATGCGCGTAAGGAACCTACGCGCATGACACGCTCGGAGTTAAGGGATGCGTTGCCGGGACTTCACGGCGCATGGCCTCCCGGCGCATGGCCTCCCGGGCGCATGAGGTTCATCGTCCCCAAACAGCAAGTTCAGCCATGAAAGTTCTGAAAACTTGCCATGGCCATAACTTCCTCACCCGAAGTCGAAATCAAGCGAAACAAAAGCCAAAACTGCACGAAATTGAATTCTCTACAACATGGAACCACTAGTTTTTGGAAATACCAAGTTTTTAGAGATCAAAACCAAGAAAACTAAATAAGAAGGAACTTAAAACTTAGATCTACAAAAATATAACCATCAAAACCGAAAACTTCCAGTTCTAAAGAGGCTTAGAATCTAGTAAGGAAGAGAATGAAACAATAAAACATGAGATCCATCATGAAGTAAGTTTGCACTTGCCAAGCTCTCTTTTCTGGTAGGTGGAAGAGTAAATGGTGGAGAAGAAGAAGTGAAGGAGAAGAAGAAATGAAGAGAGAGAGAGTTAGGTGGAAATATAAATGAGGGTGGTGGTGGTAGGTGGGGGTTTTCTTTTGGTTCATGATGAACCCAAAAGCAAACCAAACCAAGCTAAGCCGAACCAAGCTATGCCATATCCAATGACACGCCAAAATAACCATGCAGGAAAATACGCAATACGAGTCAAGAATATGTACACGTATACCAAGATACGTAATACGAACTATAGGCATTACAACTCTACCCACCTTAGAAGAATTCTGTCCTCGGAATTTAATCAAGAGGCTAGAATTGCAAGGACAGGCTATACTAATCGTAAGCTATAACAAGCAGTCTATCATGCAGTCATTTATTCAAGCAAGGAATTGAAAGCATAAGGCATAAGGAAGATATTATACCTTATGAGTCAAACAGGTCGGGATATCACGATCGGATACCATCTTCACGCTCCTACGTCGACTCACCCAAAGAGTGATGACCCCAAGCAACTCGGACTAACTTGATAGTCTTGTTCTTGAGTGTCTTCTCTCTTCGGTCCAATATAGACACGGGCCTCTCCTCATACGAAAGGTTGGTACCAACAACCAATTTCGAATGATCCAGGATGTGGCTCGGGTTCGAGATATACCGTCGCAGTTGGGATACATGGAATACGTCATGCACCTCTCGTAACGACGGTGGAAGAGCGAGACGATAGGATACATCTCCTACTCGCTCCAGAATGTCGAATGGCCCTATATACCTAGGACTAAGCTTTCCTCGTACGCCGAAATGAATGACGCCATGGTTAGATAAAATCCTCAGGAATACATGGTCGTCGACAGAAAACTCAAGAGGGCGCCGATGAGAATCGGCCCAATGAAGCTGGCGATCTTGGGCAACTCGAAGATGATCTCTGACTCTTCTGACCACTTCAACCGTCTGAGCAGTTATTTTCGGTCCAAGCATCTGCCTCTCTCCGACGTCGTCCCAGGGTAGCGGAGATCGACACTTCCTACCATACAGTGCCTCGAACGGTACCATCTGGATACTGGCCTGGAAACTGTTGTTGTATGAGAACTCCACCAGGTGTACGTGATCTTCCCATGAACCACCGAAGTCGAGTGTACATGACCGCAACATATCTTCAAGAGTCTGGATCGTACGTTCCGACTGGCCATCTGTCTGCGGGTGATAAGCTGAACTGAACTGGTACACCGTGCAATCTGACAATCTGCCGGAGATATATCTCCGCTAGTTGAGCCGTCGACTGACCAACTCTGAACGGGAGAAAGTGAGCCACCTTCGTGAGCCTGTCTATGACAACCCAAATAGCGTCTCTGCCAGCCGGAGATCTAGGCAATCCAGTCACAAAATCCATGGTTATATGCTCCCATTTCCACTCGGGAATCGACAATAGTTGAAGTAGTCCAGCTGGTCTCTGATGTTCAGCCTTAACTTGTTGGCAGACTAAACAACGAGAGACAAACCGGGCTATCTCCCTCTTCATGCCATTCCACCAAAAGTGCTGGCGGATATAACGGTACATCTTCGTGCCACCGGGATGAATGGAATACTGCGAACTGTAGGCCTCTGCCATGATCTCCTGTCTGATATCTCCACTGGGTACACAAAGACGCTTACCATGTCGAAGTGTACCGTCTTCATAGATACATAATTCTGGTCTCCGTCCTGCCTCACACTCTGCTCTGAGTCGCTGAAGCTTGGAATCTACTAACTGCGCCATCCGGATCCTCTCGACTATAGTGGACTGAACTTGCATGCTGGCCATCAATGCCACACTGGAAGGGAGGACAACTTCTATACCCATCTTCTGAAGATCGACTAAGTTCTGGTTACGCTGTCAGAAAATAAACTCCTGCCCTCCTGCTCAATGCATCTGCAACAACGTTGGCCTTCCCTGGGTGATACTGCAGGTTGACATCATAATCCACAAGCAGCTCCAGCCATCTCCTCTGACGCATGTTGAGATCCTTCTGGGTGAAAACATACTTCAGACTCTTGTGGTCGGTGAAAATTTCCACCCTATCTCCGTACAAGTAGTGCCTCCACAACTTAAGTGCAAACACTACTGCTGCCAGCTCCAAGTCATGGGTTGGGTAATTCCTCTCATGATCACGAAGTTGTCGCGACGCATATGCTATTACCTTCCCATGCTGCATCAGAACACATCCTAAACCTCTGCCCGAAGCATCACAATACACTGAGAATCCTTCAGTTCCATCTGGAAGCGTGAGAATAGGAGCCGTCATCAAGCCTCGCTTCAACCTCTCAAAAGAATCCTGGTACTCTGCTGTCCAAGCAAACTGTACATCCTTGTGGGTCAACTGGGTCAATGGTGCTGAAATTCGAGCAAAATTCGAAACAAATCGACGGTAGTATCCGGCCAATCCAAGAAAACTGCGAACTTCTGCAACCGTGCTAGGCACTGGCCATGTTTCAATGGCCACGATCTTCTGGGGATCCACTTCGACTCCTCCTCTGGCGATGATATGACCCAAGTATGAAATACGATCGAGCCAGAACTCGTATTTACTAAACTTGGCATACAACTGGTGCTCTCTAAAAATCTGGAGGACAACTCGAAGATGCTGCTCATGCTCCGCCTCACTCTTACTATAGACCAGGATGTCATCTAGGAATACAATCACAAACTGATCCAAATAAGGCATGAAGATGCGATTCATGAGGTCCATGAATACAGCCGGCGCATTGGTTGCTCCAAATGGCATCACAAGGAACAACCAATGCCCATATCTCGATCTAAAAGCTGTCTTCGGGATGTTCTGCTCTCTAACTCTGATCTGATGATATCCTGACCGCAAGTCGATCTTCGAGAATATTGCTGCCCCATGGAGTTGATCAAACAAGTCATCTATCCTCGGGAGAGGGTATCTGTTCTTGATTGTCACCGAGTTCAAGGTACGATAATTAACACACAATCTGGACGTACCATCCTTCTTTTTCATAAGAAGCATCGGGGCTCCCCAAGGCGATCTACTAGCACAAAAGAATCCCTTGGTTCTGAGTTCTTCGATCATCTTGTACAATATCTCTAGCTCTGACGGCGCCATCCTGTAGACTCTCTCTGATACTGGGGCTGTCCCGGGAATCAAGTCGATAGTAAACTCGATCTCTCGCTCTGGCGGCATCCCTGGAAGCTCTTCTAGAAAAACGTCTGGAAACTCTTCGACTATCCGAGGTAACTGTACTGCTGCTACTGCCATCCGCAACACTGGAGGAGAAGGTTCAACTTCGCCTCGGGAAAAGGAAAACTCTGGCTCGCCTGGGATGCTAAAAATAACCTACCAATGTGGCAGTCTATCCTAGCATACTGGTCCCTCAACCAATCCATCCCTAAGACCACATCATAATCGGCCATCGGGAACTCTATCAATCTAGCGAAGAATTCTCTACCGCTAACTACGATCCGACACGAGGAAAATACTCTATCTACTCCCACAAGTTCGTTACCAGTAAGTATATTGAGCCTTACTGATAATGACTCGGGCTCCAGTCCTACCCGTATCACAAATCGTGCAAACATAAATGAATGCGAGGCACCAGAATCAAATAATACTGAAGCTGGAAAGGTGTTGAAAGAATAGTACCTGCCACCACCTCACCTGGTGCTATTCCTTCTTCTCCCATGGTCAAAGCCAGCACTTGACCATGTCCTCTGGGTGCGGGTCCCCTCTGCTGAAAATTCCTCTGCCTGCTCTGGATCAGGGCTTGGGCTTGGGCATACTGCTGCGGTCGCTGCTGCTGGAATGCCTGGGCCTGCATCAGTAACGGCCTTGGGAACGGGTACTGTAGCTGCTGCTGCTGCTGGATTGGTGCTGGTCCTCTAACTGAAGGACTAGAGAAGGCTGATGAACTCCCCCTGTTCGGACAGTTCCCAACCCTGTGGTCCGGGGCACCACAAACCAAGCACAAACCCTTTGCTCTACGATACTCGGATACCACATGTCCTGGCTTCCCGCAGTGTGAACATTCTACTGCGGAAGACTGCTTCTGCTTCTGCTGCTGAGGGTGCGTCGGGGTAGAATGCCGAACCGACGTCACTGAGGCCGCCCGCCTCGGAGCTCCAATGGTCAAAGCCCTGACTGCCGGGGCTGGTGCTGATGACTGATTCATCTGACCGTGAGATCGCTTCCGACCTCCGGTCCTATCCACGATCCTCTGAGAGGTATACTCATGCCTCCGGGCTGCTCTCAACACTGCATCAAAAGTCTGATGCTCAAACTGCTCCACCGCCAATAAAATCTCTAGGTGAAGCCCCTGCTGGAACCGCTGGGCTCTATCGAACTCGGTCGCTACCAAGGTAGGAGCAAACCGACTAAGTCTTGAAAACTCGGCCGCATATCCGTCGATCGTCCTGTCCATCTGCTTCAGATTGGTGAATCTCGTCTGAAGATCATACCGAGCTACAGCATCAAAATACTTGGTCTGGAATCTCTCCCTGAATACTGCCCATGAAATAGGGGCCACTAATCCATCGGCCTGTGCTGCCCACCACCTGCGGGCAAGATCTAGTAACTGCAGGTGCACTACGGCCACCTTCTCGTTCTCTGGAGTCCTGGCTGCTTCTAGAATCACCTCTGTGTCCTGAAGCCATGCATCTGCAGCGATCGCATCTTCACTGCCGTCGAAGAAGGGAGGGTTCAAGCGCTTGAAGCTGTTGGCCGCGCTATTACCCTGATGACCTCCTCTGGTCAAAGCGTCTGCCACCGCCTGGTGCAAGACATCTCCTCGCCGATCCTGGGAAGCTAATAGGGACCTGATGAGACCCTCCAAAGTGCCATCATCAGGCTCTGCTGGGTGGACGGGCTGAACTGGTGGCTCTCCTTCAGTAGGCATGACTCTGAAGGCTACTCCTGAATGCTGGGCTTGATCTCCAGGTTGTTGCTGGTCCGCGGGAGGTGCTCCGCCTTGCTGATCGACAGGTCCAGGAACAATGCCGCTGAAGAAGACGACATAGGGAACAATAAGGAAGGACCAGGACAGATCAACGATACAATCATGTGATCAGGTCAAGATTTTCAGGGATCAAGAGGATACGAGTAGAGATCAAGGACGAGTACTGATTGAGACATCTATTCGGTAAACCCTCACATATCTTGATTTACAAGACCTGCATGGGCCACCACTAAAACCATGTCACGCCCCAGAACCAGAATACTGGAGAGCGGGGGCAGACATAGCCAGCTACGTATAATAAAATGGAATCCACGTCACTATACGGTCACGGCTGTCTAGATATATGAGGGTTTAACTACAATCCAACAGTCTCCTATGGTCATGAACAAGCCTATTGTCTCAATCACAAGCAAGTAGTAATAGTTACAAGATGTCAGAGCACCAAATATACAATAGTAAAGCGTCCCATATATTACATATTCGGATGATCATGAAGCTAGTCATACAAAATATCAGGACTAGCAAGAGTTCAGTCATACATGATCAACCCTAGGATCTGTCAATCATGTTACAGCCCGTAGGCAGACAGTAAATAAGGTGCAATACGAGCTAACACATGCTCGTCGGCTAAACGCCTCAAAAGAATAATTTTACAAGTAGAGTGGGAGGACAAAAGAAACCCACTCGTTGCCCTGGTTACGCCTGGTGGTCACCATCGGGCTGGAAGACAGGTGGATCCTCTGGTATTGCTCCGATATCTGGCTACACAAAACCAGCTGGGTCAGACCCCAGAAAGAGCAAGT
Source organism: Iris pallida (assembly GCA_029216955.1). Classification (NCBI taxonomy): domain Eukaryota; kingdom Viridiplantae; phylum Streptophyta; class Magnoliopsida; order Asparagales; family Iridaceae; genus Iris; species Iris pallida. Next base: position 8,768,351 of record JANAVB010029818.1, on the reverse strand, counting down.
GCCACAAAGGAGGCTTCACTTAGGAACTAAAACCAGCATATCATAAATAAATAGTTAAGGTAATTAAAAGATACTGATAATAACTGAGATAATAATAATATATTGAGCACGGAGAAACCATTCAAGTAGCCAGACTGCAACCCTTAAACCAAACAAGGACCGGGGTTGCAATCCTTCGCCTGAATAGAAACCCGCCTCAATTACTATTGATAAGGTAACAAGTCAATAAACAAAGAGAGGACAGAGAACTGTCCCGGGAGCCAGATTACAACCCTTAAACCAAACAAGGACCGAGGTTGTAACCCTTCGCCTGAACAGAACTGGACCCCTGATCTTTATTGTTAAGGCCAGTATAAATAATTATGGTATTGAAGTAAGGTAAAACATGACGAGCATGACAGGGGTTGCAATAAGACAATAAACGAAGAAAGGACACAGAACTGCTCCGGAAGCCAGGTTACAACCCTTAAACCAAATAAGGACCAGGGTTGTAACCCTTCGCCTGAACAGAACTGGACCCCTGATCGTTATTGTTAAGGCAAGCATCAATAATCATGTCATGTCACAATCTTGCACAGGATCAGGATAAGACTAAGCTGGAATAAAGTACATCCAATCAATCACGGCCAAGCAAGGAGTACGGCTTGATACTTTAATTAACTAGGGTTATCACAGGCCTAGTTACTAGCAAGATGCAACGAGATTATCCCAACAACCACAAGCCCTGCAGACCATCCGGTTATCCGGGTCGAATGTCCGTTTATGAAGAATGCAACACGTGACTGTGTGCTGGAGATGTGCCCTACTCGTCGGTAGGCTACAAGTCCGTTAGTGCTCCCAGATAACGGGATTACCTGTAGCTGGGAATCTCTTTATGACTACTGAATCATTCTAGTTAATTAGCCTTATTCAATTTCAGTAGGTACCCCTGACCGTGGTACTCAGGGATCCCCATTCTAGATATGATACAAGACAGTACTGGTTTATTTGTACAAACGCAATCGTTACGGTGTCCAGATCTTTATACTTGTCATGTCAGGCTAGCTGTCATAACGGCATATCGAGACATATCATGTCAGTTTACTTGTCAAGAGTGCGCCACAGCGGGCCACTATCATGTTCTATTCTTACCTTATCATAAATAAGAAAAACTTGCATAAAATGACTAGTGACATATTCTTGAAGCCAAGGAAAAGATCTGCAACTTTCATGTTTTGAGTTTTTCAAGATTCTAGCTACAAAACAACTTAAACAGGCAAAAACAGTGAATTTCTGCACAATCGGCGCATGGGATTCCTGCATAATCGGCGCATGAGATTCCTGCACAATCGGTGCATGGGATTCTTGCACAATCGGCGCATGAGATTCCTGTGCAATCGGCACATGGGATTCCTGTACCAATTGGCGCATGAGATTCCTGCGCAATCGGCGCATGGGATTCCTGCACCAATCGGCGCATGAGATTCCTGCGCAATCGGTGCATGGGATTCCTGTACCAATCGGCACATGGGATTCCTGTACAATCGGCGCATGGGATTCCTGTACCAATCGGCGCATGAGAAACTCACGTTGCGTCTTCAATACATGCGCGTAGGGAACCTACGCGCATGACACGCTCAGAGTTAAGGGATGCGTTGCCGGGACTTCACGGCGCATGGCCTCCCGGCGCATGGCCTCCCGGGCGCATGAGGTTCATCGTCCCCAAACAGCAAGTTCAGCCATGAAAGTTCCGAAAACTTGCCATGGCCATAACTTCCTCACCCGAAGTCGAAATCAAGCAAAACAAAAGTCAAAACTGCACGAAATTGAATTCTCTACAACATGGAACCACTAGTTTTTGGAAATACCAAGTTTTTAGAGATCAAAACCAAGAAAACTAAACAAGAAGGAACTTAAAACTTAGATCTACAAAAATATAACCATCAAAACCGAAAACTTCCAGTTCTAAAGAGGCTTAGAATCTAGTAAGGAAGAGAATGAAACAATAAAACATGAGATCCATCATGAAGCAAGTTTGCACTTGCCTAGCTCTCTTTCCTGGTAGGTGGAAGAGTAAATGGTGGAGAAGAAGAAGTGAAGGAGAAGAATAAATGAAGAGAGAGAGAGTTAGGTGGAAATATAAATGAGGGTGGTGGTGGTAGGTGGGGGTTTTCTTTTGGTTCATGATGAACCCAAAAGCAAACCAAACCAAGCTAAGCCGAACCAAGCTATGCCATATCCAATGACACGCCAAAATAACCATGCAGGAAAATACGCAATACGAGTCAAGAATACGTACACGTATACCAAGATACGTAATACGAACTATAGACATTACACATGAAGAGACTTTTCCAATTACTGTTGCCCGTTTGATCCCGGCCTTATATATATATATATATATATATATATATATATATATATATATATATATATATATATATATACATAGGATTTGGAGCTATCTGTCATGATGAGCACATTTCTAGCTCCCGTCGAGTGGGGCACCTCCTTAGGACACATGTATCTTACTGTAGTGTGTCTGCTATACTTGTTTTTCTTTTGCTGGGGTTACTCCAGTAGCAGCAGGCGGATAACTGGAGTTGGAAATCTCTTTGCATCTTTTTAGTAACTAGGCTTGTGATAACCCTAGTTAGTTAAAGTATCAAGCCGTACTCATTGTTTGGCCGTGATTGATGGATGGAGTCAGTCCAGTCCAGTCTAGTTTTGTCTAGACAGTGTCCGTATGTTTATTTCAGTACACTATGGTTTATGCTTACTTTCATCGATAAATGGCCGGAGACAAAGTTCTATTCAGGAGAAGGGTTACAACCCCAGTTCTTGTTTGGTTTACGGGTTGTAACTTGGCTTTCAGAATTGTTCCTAAGTTATCCTATCATTTGTCGTCCTATTTAGTACTCACATGTTCTACATGATCCTTATGTTGCACAATGATTAGAGACTAAGTTCTGTTCAGGAGAAGGATTACAATTCAGGTCCTTGTTTGGTTTAAGAGTTGTAACTTGACTTCTGAATTAGTTTCTAAGTCCACTTATCATTATCTTTCTATAATTCTTACATGCTCACAAGTCTCAGTTATCTAACATGCTCACATGTTCCACTTACCGTACATGTTCGCATGCACCATTTCTCTCACATGGTTTAGCTATGTCACAAGTTCTCGGTTTAATTCACAAGTTCACAGTTTACATTATGTCACATGTTAATTACTTTATGCTCCAAGATGCTTTACTTATTGTCTTCCTATGTTCGAAATAAGTGTATTGGTAGTGCATGAGTCTCGATCTACTCTTACTCACTTGTATCTCTAAATTGTTGATGTTAGTGATTGCTGGTTTTAATTCATAGTTTGGCTTCCTTTATGGTACTTGCTATTGGGGGTCTGACCCCACTGGTTTTGTTTGGCCAGATCTGATAGAGAAGCCCAGAGGATCTTTCGCACCATCTATTCGACGACGACCATCCAGAGCACCAGAATACCCAAGTGGGTTTCTTATTTTATTCTCCCACTGGTTATGTACATTATTCTTTTGTGGCGTTTAGCCTCCGAGCACGTGTTTAGCTCGTGTTTTGGTCCTTGACATTTAGCCTACGGGCATAAACATGATGTGCGTATTCTAGACTGCAGCTATAGCTATCATTGTATGACTAATACTCTTGCTAGTTTCTCCATTTTGTATTACTAGCTTCATGATCATCCATGTATATATGGTTTGGGATACTTTACTATTGTATGTTTGATGATTATACTTCTTGTACCTTGTATAATTGCATGTGATTGAGATACCTAGGTTTGTTTTAACCTAGGATCGACTATTGGCTTGTAGAAGTAACCCCCATGTCTTGACAGCTTATACGTGATTTCAGAGTACTGGCGTACTTTGGTATCACGTAGCTGGCCTTGTCCATCCCCACTTGCCAGTATTCTGGTTCTGGGCGTGACAACTAGTATCTTGAACCATTGGTTCAGACCAATGGCCTAGCCATTCACTGCATCCCTTCCTGCCCTGCCTACATCTGGGCATCAACCTTATGCATTGATCTACCTAATTAAGTTCAGTGTTTGTCCATCCTCATATTGGTTCAGTTAGTAGCAACATATATATATATATATATATATATATATATATATATATATATATATATATATATATATATATATATATTATATATATATATATATATATATATATACACACAGGGGCGGAGGGTGGGCTGGGCTACCCCGGGCTACAGCCCGGGGTCAAAAAAAAATTTTAATAGGCCCATGCGGTCATGCCCAACATAACAGCCCATATAGTCAGCTGCTTCCTCATTCCTCAAGCAGCAACCAGCAAGTAAACCCCTCTTTCCTCCCGAGCTAGCAAGCACAACAGCCCTAACATTCATAAACCATCTCCTCGCCACATAACTCCACTTGGCGACTCCGCGGCTCCGCCCCTACGCCGTCCACTCTTCCCCGCCAGCCCTCTGATTTCTGTTCCGGCCTCTGATTGAATCAATCACCCCAAAAAAATCCAAATATTCACCAAAAAATAAAGAGATGATGGTCCTGTGAACTGGCTCCCTATCTTTCCTTTATTTTAGATCAAAATTTTAGGGTTTCATTTAATTTTGATCTATTTTTTTTCTTCTTCTAGGTTTTCTTGTGAGGGCGACGACGATTTAATTAGTACTTAATTTTTCTCGTATCCTCCATGCTGAGACGGACGCACGGGTACGTAGAGGCCAGAGGTAGAGCGACCGTCCTTCAAGCTCCCCAGGACCCGAAGGTGAAGGTCTTTCTTTTTCTTCTTTTTTATGTTATAGTGTATGCCTATCTGGGTGGGTAGTGTATGTCAGTATGTGCTAATTTTATATATGAATGTGCTAAAGTTTTATGTGATAAATTGCTAATGTTCGGTATATTACTCTAAATTCTCTAATAGGTTATACACTATAAAGTCTATAATGGAAACTCAAGGTAACAAGAAAGGAAAAAATATTTTTTCGTTCTTTAAACCGAGGGACGCCAATCTTGATATCCCAGATAGTATCAACCAACATCCTTCCAAAGTTCAAAGAGTTGAAATTGATATTAGTTCTCTTGAACGTGATCCGGGTATTCGTATTCCGATATGACAACATCCTGTCAACCAAATAGATGAAATCGGACGGGCTTATAAAAAAATAGGGCCATATCAACCTAATTTGCATATGTACCCGCGATCCGAATCAGAACAACAATATCGTCGGTTTCAAAGCTCTTGGTTTAAACAATTTTCTTGGTTAGAATATTCTCCTTCGAAGGATGCTGCATTTTGCTTTGCGTGTTTTCTTTTCGAAAACAAAAAGGCTTGTTATCCAACATTTACTACTGAGGGATTTAGATGCTGGAAAAGAGTAAATGATGGAAATAGTTGTTCATTGTTGATGCATATGGGAGGTCCTAATTCACCACATAATAATGCTGTTCGTTCTATTGATACTTTGATGAATGTTACTCAGTATATCGATAAAGTGATGAATGCACAAACTTCGAAAGAGGTTCAAAAGAACCGATTGCGTCTTATGGCAACAATTGAGAGCATTCGATGGCTTAGTATGCAGGCATGTGCTCTTCGAGGTCATAATAAATCCTCATCTTCCAATAATCGGGTATTTTTATAGAAATGATAAGACTTATGGGAAGAATGAATATTGACATTGATGGTGTTGTCTTAGAAAAAGCTCCACAAAATGAAAAGTATACCTCCCCGATGATTCAAAAGGAGATTTTGCATATTCTTGCTAATATGGTGAGAAATAAAATTCGACATGAAGTTGGGGATGCAAAATTTTGTATTTTGGTTGATGAAGCCAAAGATATATCTAACAAAGAACAGATGGCTATTGTCTTGAGATTCGTTGATGTTACTGGTTTTTTACGAGAGCGTTTCTTTGCTATTGTGCATATTACAGATACTACTGCTTTAACACTTAAGAAGAAGATATCTGACGTCTTGGGTAAACATGACTTACAGATTTGTGATATGCGCGGTCAAGGGTATGATGGTGCTAGCAATATGCGTGGCACATAAAATGGTTTACAGGCTCTATTCTTAAGAGAATATCCGTATGCATATTATGTGCATTGTTTTGCCCATCGACTGCAACTAGCATTGGTTGCTGCTGCTGAAAAGGAGATTTCAATTTGGTTGTTCTTTTGAAAACTAACATGCATTGTCAATTTAGTGAGTTCTTCTCCTAAATGCCACATCGAGTTACGCCCTGCTCAAGCAATTGAAATTGCTTATATGGTAGCTACTGATGAACGTGAGACTGGTAGGGGACTAATCAAATTGGTACTTTGCATCGAGCAGGAACCACTCGTTGGAGTTCTTATTTTGATTCTATTTGTAATTTAATAGATATGTACAGTGCTGTAATTACTGTGCTTGAAAGCATGGTGAATGAGGGGTCCTCTAACTCTATACGTGGAGAAGCTGGTGGTTCTTTAATTGTGATGAAGTCTTTTGATTTCATATTCATCTTGTATATGATGCATAAAATCATGGCGACTACTGATATGCTTTCTCGAGCCTTACAACATAAGTCTTTAGACATTTTAAATGCAATGGATATAGTTTCATCAACCAAAGCATTGCTTCAAACTTTGAGAGAAGAAGGTTTTGATAGTCTCTTGATGCATGTGGAATCAGTTTGTACAAAGTACAATATTGAGATACCTAATATGGATGATTGTTATAAAGGGGCTACCAGTCGTTCATGTCAGCAAAAAGATTATATTACAATTAAGCATCACTATCATTTTGATATATTTAAAGCTGTGATAGACTTTCAGGTGAAAGAGCTAAATAGTAGATTCAATGACAGTACTGTGGAACTCCTTATGCTGAGCTCTGCTTTGGAACCTAGAGACAACTTTAAGTTGTTTCAAGTTGATCACATTTGCAGTCTTGCAGAGAAATTTTATCCTAGTGATTTCAGTGAACATGAAATGTATTACTTGAGAAGTTAGTTGGAGCATTATAAGGTTGACATACTTCGTCATCAGAAGTTTTAGATAATATCAACCATTTCCGAGTTATGTCAAAGATTAACTGAAACAAACAAGTCAGAACACTACAATCTAATTGATAGGTTGATACGTCTCGTTTTAACTCTCCATGTTTCTATTGCCACAACGGAACGGTCATTCTCAGCTATGAAGCATGTTAAATATGCTCTTCGTAATAAAATGGAAGAGGAGTTCTTAGCAGATTCTTTGATTGTCTACATCGAACGAGAACTTGCTGAAAGTATCGATTATAATTTGGTCATTGATGAATTCTACTCTCTAAAGCATCGTAGAGCGCAACTTCAATAGCTTTAATGGTATGTATTTTTCTTTGCTTTTGGTTCGATAAACTTGGGTTTGGAAATAACTTGGATATTGATATGATGAATATTTATGTAGGTTTTGTATCTACTAATGTTGCTTCCTTAATGTCCCTTGTGGATGTGCCCCCAAAAGAGAAGGAAATCATATCAGTATTTTCATCTCTTCTGTTGTATTTTGGACACGTATTTTGGTGTATTTTGGAGGCTTGGATATTTTCATCAATTTGTTTTCAGCTTTATTTTTGTGTATTTTGGAGGCTTGGATATTTTCCACACTGCAGTACAAAGTGCCTAGTGTAAGGAGAAGAACTTTGGCTCTGTCTCAATGCATGTTGTTTTATTGACTGTTAATGTTTAAATGCATGTTGTTTCTTATCCCCAGCTATTACACTGGCTTTGTCTCAATGCATGTTGTTTTTTTCGTAGAACATAATTTTGGTTGTTTAATCAAACTTCTCCAAGGAGAAGAACTTTGACTCTGTCATTTCTGCTGCAGGTGCCGTAAAGCATGAGAAAATTGTCAAGTTGGTGGAGAAATTGTTCACGAAGCTTTCGGATAATCCCATTACAACATCTCAGTTGGTGGAAAAGCACCCAGCTTGCTCTATCTTGTTCATGTTGTATGTTTACTAATTTGTTCCATCAACATTAGGTTCGAATGATTGATGATGATGTTCCACTTGCACAATTTGATGTTGCTTTTAATGGAGCTTCATGGACAGATCCAGATTTCATTCCTTTGATGGTCATGCAGGCCATGCTAGGTTCTTGGAACAAAAGCATGGGCGGACGAAAGCACATGGGGTGGGATGTCTTACCTTTCTAAAGTCTATTTTGTCTTATCATTTTAAGTTTATCTTAAATCTCCATTTTCATTCATCATCATAGTTCATAGTTTATTAATTCCTTCAAAATATTGAATAGTTCAGAGCTGGCACAAAAGGTTGCAATTAATGAAATAACTGAGAGCATGATGGCATTAAATACCAAATATAAAGATACTGGGCTTTTTGGTGTTTATGCAGTTGCCAAGGTGAGTTGATTTTTGGTTATCCATATCCCATGCTTGGTTATGTTATATTTTTTTATAGATTTATAGTTTCATCAAATATGTTTTTAGATGTTATCTTATTAAGAGACATATCAACATATGTGCCTATATACAGTTTTGGTGATCAAGGGTTGGAGATTTTTCCTCTATTGCTTTTACGTATGGCTACTCCATCTCAGCTGACTCGCTGATTCAGGTATTTACCTTCTTCGTTCTGATCATATCTAATTCATCAGTTTAATATATTATGAGATCCATATTTTGAACTCCCTTGGCTACTAGGGAAGGCAAGCTTTAGCATGAATTCCTACTAGATATTTGTTGATGGATTTAGAGTTATTTGGTATTTACAATTTATTTGCATGAATTCCTACTAGGTGGCCCTTATGCGGCAAGGGGATGCCGAGGGGCGGAGGGCTTAAATAAATACTAAGAGCTATTACTATATATCACATGTGAGCAATAGCTTAAGTGGTTGAGTGAATGTCTTTTAATAAGGTTGGTCCCTGGCTCGAATACTATTCTGGTTTTGTATATTTTTTTTTTATTTTTTTCTCCCTCCATCCATGCTCAGCCCCCCTTAAAAAAAATTCTGGCTCCGCCCTTGTATATATACATATACATATATATGATGTGTAGTGTATATATTAGATAGGGATATTGTATATATGTGTGTGTGTGTTATGATAGTTAGCCTTGAATAGGTTCATACATATGTGTTACGTACTGTGATGTACATCATTATGTTGGTATGAGTTTAGGGTGCCTTAATAAGATAAGAGAGTGTCATTTACCTTAGGATATATATTATCCATTTCCTTGTTCAAACCTAACATCTTAGTTAGCCTTTTCCTTTGTAATGTAGTCTATATTACCTATTGTTCAGTTCCCTTAGTTGATTCAATCTCCAATATCCCTCCTTGTCCAGTCATAAACAAATGTTGTAGTAGTAGTAGTAGTGTTCTGTCCACACACCTGTAAGCCCCCTGAATTTCAGGTTTTTTTTTTAAATTTTCTGAATAAATTGTTTTCAATAAATATTTTATTATTCAATTGTTTTGACCATAATGTACTTTCCGTGACTTTGACTTCTGGAGCGTCAGGGATGCCAATCTCTGTAAACTCTCTTCACGAGTTTTGAAGTAGACAAGATTATCTTCGTTTTCATATATCGTGTTCTACTTAAATTCGTTCTCTTGTGTTCTTTTTATATCGCGCAACTTCGGGTCACCAATTAATCGTCGAATAATTATTCCCACTTTTATCTTTGATCATCGTTTGTACGTTACCGTGGCTTTTAATTTAGGAACACAAGATCAGTCATTTTCTCAGAACCAACTTTTCATGAATGATCTACTCGAGACGCTCTTCACCCATGACCTTCGTGTCCCACTCAGACACTCCATTTTGTGCTTCATTTTCTTCGCACAACTTTCAGGTCGATTTAGGCCGATTAATTATCTACCATAAAATCTGATTTATTTTCTAATTTAATTTCGGGACCCAACATCGATCCAACATAGTCGACCCAAAGTATGGACATGGCCCACACGAAGCCTACTACCCACATGACGCTTGTGTCCCATTTATTTGAGTTCCTGCATGTTACTTATTTACCCCTGATTATAAATACCTATTTTAAATTCAATTATTTCACCATGTCCGATTTTGATCCGACCCGGCTCGACCGAACCCAAACCCAAGCTCCATGTTGCCCTTTCATGACTACCCAAACACCCCACATAATTTTCCTATTTTCTATATTTTAAATATCTATTTTTCTCTCTCCACTTTATATATATATATATATATATATATATATATATATATATATATATATATATATATATATATATATATATATATATATATAACTCTCTCTCTCTCTCTCTCTCCTATTATTTACAACACTCCCACACAACACCCCCCTCCACCTCACACCACACCTCACCCCCCCCAACCGACCTCTCTCACTCTCTCATTCAATCTCTCATTCTCACTCTCTCTTTCTATTAATATATATGCCCACACATATAAACACACACACACATACAAAAATATACCTCTCTCTCTCACCCCCTCTCTCTCACAGTCGAACTCCCCACCCTCTCATTGCCGACCACCACTCCCACCCATGCCGAACACCCACAGCCACCACCTCCATCTTCTTTTCCTCCTCTTCTTCATCATCTACATCACCAACACCATCACAACACCATTTCACCACCACCTCTACCACTTCAACCATCACCACCACTGTCCGCCGCCCCGGCCTCCGCCACCATCGGCGACTGTGCCACCGCCGTGCCCCGGCCTAGTCCTCCCCCGCGCAAGCAACAGCAGCTGCAACAGCAAGCGGCGCAGCAGCGTGCGTAGCCGTACGCGCACGGCCACGCACGCCGACGATTGTCGCCGCCGTCGCACACCGCCACCACGACCCCCCCTGATGTGCAAGCGTCCGATAAACCCCCATGAGCCGCCGCCTTCTTCCCCGACGCGCCGAATAGGCTATTCGTGCGTTTTGAACAGAATTCCATCGTGACGCGCGAGTTTTGAACTCGGAAATGGCGTTCCGTCACAGCAACTTCGTACATATTTTTTGAGAGATCCGACCGTTGGATCGGCGAACTCTTTGCTCCGTTGCAATCTCGGAATATAACTCTTCACTCCCCTCAATTTTCGTCCGTTAATTACGTCGTTTGATACATCAAAACTGGCCACCAAGTTGACACTTTAAATTGAACTATTTTTGGACAGTTTTGTGGAGCCAACTTCGTCAGCTCGTAACTCCGCCGTCGCAACTCCGGTTGGCGCGCTACTAGTTTCTGTGCACAGCTGGTATAACCCTCTTCCTGCCCCTTAAGTTTCGTTTCATTATAAGCACGTTTGGTTGGTCGAATTCGACGCCAAAGTTGGCCGTCCGAATTCTTTAATTTGCACTTGTTAAATTCCATTTTTGAACCCGGGACTTCGGATTCAATTTCTGACACCACCAGTAGACTCGTGGCATCGTTCTGGCATATTTTCATATAAAGTTTGCTTGATTTGGAGAACGTGGGCCCTGGCACGTATTTCGGTGTAAAGCGGGTCCCACATTCCGAGTCAACGGGTCACTTTGAGATCGGCTCATCAGAATCCAATTTCGGATATTCTATGGAGTTCGTATCGTCATTCTGGACTCGTTGACATATAATTTGTTGAGTTTTGAAGACATTTGCTCCGACACGCATTTCGGTACAAACCAGATTCCAAATGTCCGCATCAACGTGTCATTTTGAGATCGGCACATCGGAATCCTATTTCGGACATACCGTTGGGTTCGTATCATCATTCTGGATTCGTGGACATAAAATTTGCTAGGTTTTGTAAACTTCTATCCTGACACGTTTTTCGGTGCAAAGTGTGTCCAACGACGGACACCATTTTGACCCAAAATTACCGTTTTGCCCCTGTGTCTAAATTGGACTTATGGGTAGGCTATTCTAGCTAATTTGACCGTTCTGGACACGTTGGTGATACTTGTATTGTCATCCGACAACATATGTAGATTTTGCTTATGTATCATCCTTAAATTTGTAATTAATTATTTTTTCAGAAATTGTTACTTGCTGTTTTTGGATTTTTATATATATTTTAATTGCTGTAAAAATCTGGAAAAAATTGTATTTAAATACTATGTTAATTTAGATAATTTATTATAATTTTTCTAGCATTTAATAAGTACTTTTGGTATTTTATAAAAATAGAAAAACAGAGCTCATTTTCAGGATACATGTGTGTAGAAACGAAATCGTAAAGCACAATATTCTAGAGGAGGGTGAATAGAGTTGGCAGCGGAATAATGCTAATTAAAAATTATTAGCAGCAAGATCACAGAATAATAATCATAACTAAATAATGTAAAGGCAGAGATAAGAAAGCAAACGCAAAGACAGCGATGTATACTGGTTTTCCTCTGTTGAGGACTAGTCCAGTCAGTAGAACTCTTGCTACCAGTTGAATCCACTATTTGCAAAACTGCAAGTTTTCTTACGAAGTCCTTGCAACTTCTACAACGCGAGCTTTGATAAGAAGAACTCGTCCAACTTCAATTGTGAAGAGGTATTCTTCTATCAAGCCTTCTGATTACAATCACTCAGAAACTTCTAGACCGCACCGCACTGGCAAATCGACTAGAGGATTGTAACTGGCTTGGGATCTGAAAATTAAAGCTCGAGAAAAACTCTTTGGAAGACAGTAGGATTTAAATAGAGAGAAGATTGAAAGTGAATGAGTGTGTTAAAATGATCAAAATCCTTCTCTATTTATAGGAGTTCCAAAGACAGAATTCTTGCAGAATTCGGACAGAACTCGATGAGCAAATCTCGGTCAAATCTGCAACTGCAGGAGGACCAAGTTCCAAGGAATTCAAAAATCAAAATGGCCACTAATCGAACTCTGGCCGAACTCTGGCCGAGTTCTGTCAGGGTTTGGTTAGGGTTTTTCAAAATAGATTTTGGGAAATTTTGAAAACCTTTTTGGAGCTTTTGTAAATACGAATGTTTTTCAAAACTAAGAACATTTTAAAAACATTTTAAAATCATTTTGGAATAGCCTATTTGCCAGTACGACTCGGTGTACAATGTATTTTTAGACTCAATAAAATAAAAGATTACATTGCTCAAAGAAATACAGACTCGAACAGGCACACAATGCTTCGGTCTTGAACTGAGTAGATAGCCGTTCTTGATCATGTCCAAGAGTCCGAGATATCCTGACTAGCTCCATATATCAAGACAGAGTTTGATCAATTATTAAAATCAGTTTGACCATATGACCAATGGGCCAACAATCTCCCCCATTTTGATAATTGACAAACTATGAATGATATAACATCTTTTGAGATAAGATACCACAAAAATTGTTCAAATTTGTTCAATCCCTGTATTATTCTCAAAACAAAATGTTAGATCTTTTTTCTCCCACGTTGTCACTTAGCAAAATAATTGCGAAGAAATAGGCTCCCCCGCAATTAATGCATAAGCTACAACAGTAAAGTTTATAATATAGAAGCAGATAAAGATGCTATAAAGAATAAATAAACTGATATGAAAGATAAACTACGCATCCCATAAAAAATAAAATGATGTTCAAGAGACATCAAGAAATATCCAGTACAAGTTCTAAAAAAAACTGATAATAAAAGCTAAAAAGAAAGAAACTTGGAATGTCGAAGCATTTCCAAGTATACAGTAGACAATAACTAAGTCTCAAAATCAGCTAATACATCATCATCACATCTCCTCATCATCATTATCAGCAGCATGACCGGCATGTCCAGAAGGACCAGCTCTAGAAGTACCAGCGCCAGAAGAGTGAAGAGGGACGCCAGCATAAAACTTACAGACATAGTCTCGAGGAGGGGCACAAGTAGTACGATACCAATCATAAGCGTTACCGGGCTGAAAGTAGGCATGAACAGCCTCATCCTCACAGCGGTAACCAGAAAAGGTTGGATCTCTAGGAATAGAACCGGCAGAATGTCCAGTCTGAGCAAATCGGAGATCAGCTAGAGAATTTGCTATCGCCTGATAACGAGTGACATCGCGGAACTCACGTTCGCGGGCCATATCCGTCATCGAGACGTGCAAATCAGAAAGATGCTGGTGTATGCCATCAAAGGTCATGGCATACTGCTGAGTAGGTGGAGGAGATGGAGCAGTAGGAAGAGCAGCAGTAGTCATACTACGACGGGATAGCTTAAGAAACTTGGGCTCAGGGTCTTGAGTACAAGTTGACAGATCAATATCAAAACGCTGGAAGATGCGTGGGAGAATCATCACATAAGAGAGATTTCTATCTCTTGCACGACAACGTCCCATCATCTGGATAATAGTCTTAGGGACAGAAAAAGGAATCCCCTTAAGAATATAATACATAACAGACAGCTCAAGTGATGTGACATCATCATTTGAAGTAGACTTCGGAAGGAGAGTGGAGTAGATGATGCGATGCAATTCATAACTAAACAAGTTCAAGTTATTGGCCTTGAACTTTCCAGAGCGAACTCGATCAGGGGCACAGAGTTCAGCTTTAAAACTAGCAAGTGTCGTGCCGTCAGAAAAATCAAATTCAGTGATATCATCAAGCGGTGCACCTTCGTTAGAAATACCAAAGATTTCCGCTAAGAGGACATCATTGAACTCAATATCTAGTCCGCCAACACGAGTACTTACGTCAAACGTGTTTAGTACGATATTGCAATAAAAAAGTCTAATGGCATTAGTAGCTACCGGAAAACAAAGTTTAGCAAAGTGTTGTAACCCTAATGCCTCAAAATAAGGGCGGTGATCTGGAAACACAGTCTATTTGATAGGAGCGCCTGTGCATATGGATCTCATAAAAAAGTCTCCATACCACAGAAGGGCTTGATCTAGGGTTTGAAAATAAAACCCATCGAACGCGCCATCGCTCGATTGAACTGACGAAAAGAGGGAATCCGTGTGTAGATTTGAAGATGATCCTTCCTTACTAGGATTGGTCGTCTTCTTCATCTTGAAGGGGTTGAATCCCTTAGGCATTGTGCAAATAAAGTAAATATGCACAAATTTGAAAGGAGGAGAAATACGGAGTTATACCTCCCAAGATTCAAGTATGCTGTAGAGGACAACGATCTCCGCACGAATCCAAAATTTGGATGGATTTCACCACGTAGATTGGGAGAAACAAAGTGGTGAAGAACTAGGGTTTGGAGAGCTTCACGTGGCTGCTGTTGCTGTGGAAGAGGTTTTAGAAGCAATGAAGAAGAAGAGGCTCTCGGGTTCTAGTTATATAACCAGATACCACCAACCGAACTCGGGCCGAATTCGGTCCGAACTCTGGCCGAATTTGCCTAGGGGTTCTGTTAGTTGGTTTGGGCCACTTTCTTTTTCATTGACTCATTTCAAAAAATTTAATTCAAAGATTAGTAATTTCAACCTTCAATTAATATAATTAATATTATTTTATAGATTAAATTTTGTTACACAGCGACTGTCTCAGATTAACTGTATGAGTACTGTCCCAGCTGGCAGAGGTTCACCGGAGAACGCTTACATATCGCTTCGCTTCAACCGTAGTTGTGGTGACAGACAGACTCTTTATTGGCTTGTCTCTAACACAGTTTTTGCGTATTGAAATATAATCATAAAACAAAATTAATTAACATTATTGATATCTAAAATTCCTAATTCTCGACGTAAATAATTGAAACGATCTTCTGCTAGAGGTTTTGTGAAGATGTCAACTAATTGATTCTCAGTGTCTATGTATACAAGGTCAATATCTCCATTCTGATGATGATCTCTAAGAAAATGATGTCGGATCTCGATATGCTTAGTACGAGAGTGACATACTGGATTCTTAGTCAAATTAATTGTGCTCGTATTGTCACAAAAAATGGGAATATGTGTGAAAAATAAATCATAGTCTTCCAAGGTTTGTTTCATCCACAAAATCTGAGCACAACAACGTCCTGCGGCGATATACTCAGCCTCTGTTGTTGATAGGGCTACAGAATTTTACTTTTTACTAAACCATGAGACTAAAGCCTTGCCTAAGAAATGACATGTACCGCTGGTACTTTTTCTATCAACTTTGCATCCAGCAAAATCTGCATCCGAGTAACCAATAAGGTCAAAGGACTTGGTTTTGGGATACCATAAGCCAACAGAAGAAGTACCCTTAAGGTATCGAAAGATACGCTTAGCTGCGCACAGATATGATTTCTTTGGATTAGCTTGAAAACGTGCACACAGGCAAACACTAAACATAATATCTGGACGACTAGCAGTTAAATAAAGTAAACTACCGATCATACCTCGATACTTACGTGTGTCGACAGGCTTGCCTTGTTCATCAATATCAAGCTTTGTTGAAGTTGCCATCGGAGTGCCAATAGGTTTGACATTGTCCAGATCAAACTTCTTTAGCAAATCTTTTGTGTACTTGGCTTGATTTATGAATGTTCCATTGTCAGTTTGTTTGATTTGCAGTCCGAGAAAGAATTTCAGCTCTCCCATCATGCTTATCTCAAACTCATTCTGCATACACTTAAAAAATTCTTGACAAAGAAATTCATCAGTAGATCCAAATATAATATCATCAACATAGACTTGTATTAAGAGAAGCTTGCCATTAAAAGACTTAATAAAAAATGTAGTGTCAACCTTGCCCTTTGAAAAACCGTTGTCAAGTAGGAAAGAGCTTAGACGATCATACCAAGCACGAGGGGCTTGTTTTAAACCTTATAAAGCTTTCTTCAACTTGAAAACATGATCAGGGTTTTTAAAATTTGTGAAACCTGGAGGTTGTGCTACAAAAACTTCTTCTTTGATAAAACTATTTAAAAATGCACTCTTGACATCCATTTGAAATTATAAAAATATGCAAATACGCATAACATGCGAATGAATTCTAATCTCGCAACTGGAGCATAAGTCTCATCGTAGTCGATACCTTCTTCCTGATTATATCCTTGAGCTACGAGTCGAGCCTTGTTACGAGTCACTAAACCATTCTCATTAAGTTTATTTCGGAATACCCAAAGGGTGCCAATGACCGGATGATCAATAGGCTTGAGAACAAGTTGTTTTCCATAAATAAATTTACTTTATTTATTGTGTTTCTGGGAAAATTACAACTGTAGGAATCCGATCTAGAAGACGATCACTTTATCCCTTGGACTATACGAAGAAGAAAAGCTCTCAAAATTTTGACAGTAAGTTAGATAACTATGTATCTGTACAATGAATGAGAAAAAGAACTCTATTTATAGAGTCAAAAATAACTGAAAAGATAACTGTCTTCACAGCCTTTGCCTAGTTGAAAATCACGCAGAATTTAACATACGCAAGGTTGTGAGCAGTTACTGGACGTGGCCTGTAACTGTTGGACACATGGCAATCATGCATGAGTCGTGTGCAAGTTACAGGACACGCAGGCGAGAGATCAGTGGCATAACTGTCACGTACTCCAATTTGATGAAATCCACGCAGACTTGTTGAAGACGAAATCCACGCAGACTCGGGGTAGAAAGCTTCAAAATCCACGCAAACTTGGGGCAGGAAGCTTCAGGATCCACGCAGACTTGGGAAGAAAACCTTAGAATCCACGCAGACTTGAGAAAAAAAACTTCAGAATCCACGCAGACTTGAGGAAGAGCTCAAAATACACGCAGACTTGAGATAGAACTGCCAGCTGTCTTGATTTGGCGTGCCTCGACTGACACAAAATCTCTGACAGTGATTGCTTTTGTCAGTCGCATTAAATGACAAGAAGCTCTTTTGGTACGCCAACTTGACGAAGGCTGAGTCTTGCTGAAGAAGATTTCGAAAGTCACGCAATAGTCGGCTGTGATCTCTCGAGTTCTGTGCATACGTGGCATACGAGAAGACATTCTTCGACTGTCGTGCTGTCAGTCATAATGATACTCTGACAAATGATGAGCTGTCTCCCAGCGTGACTTGTAAATTTTGTCCTGATCAACTCAGCGTGACTTTTGGACTTGTTCAGATCAACTCAGCGTGACTGTACATTTTTAAGGCCTACAAAACCCCCTTCAAAGTTTTCGAAAAAATAATAAATTATTCGAAATACTTTGAAATCGAGATGTTAAAAATGAATTTAGTCACACTGAGATGACTTTAAAGAGATATTTATTCCTGAATGATTGGACTGTTGGAATTCTGTGCAGTTAGGATCCCGTATCAATCTCCTAAATCGAGGCAAATCATGATGGGCCGTTTGGAATTCTTCATAAGCCTATAAATAAGCCATAGATTACTTCTTTCCTTCTTTACTTGCATTTGAAAGAGAGAACCCACAGAAGAGAACTTCATCTTCCCCAACGAACTCTTTCTTCTCCAACTTCTTCTTCTCCTTTCTCAGCAGCAATGGCTCCCAAGAAAGCTGATGCTCAGGCCAAGGGGAAAGCCCCTGCAACTTTTTTGCGTGCCACTACTGACAGACTTCCTCGACAGGAAGTCCCGCAAGCTCCTATGCATCGTAAGTGATTGGAGAACATGAACTGTTAAAGACGACTTTGATGAAGATGAACTCCACATAGAATTTTTTAGGATCTTAAGATAATAAACTTCAGAAATATATCCCCCCTTCTTAGGGCAAAGGATATTAATAAAGTATGCCCCCTCTTTAGGGTCGGCCATACTTCACATCTTCGTGTTTACGAAGCTCTGTGTTTCACGCAAAGGAGCATGGCTCTCATGACTCTGCGTGACTTTTCATGTTTGGCAGAAATGTCCATGTTGAAATAGTCACGCAGCTTTTATGATGATTCTGCGTGATTTTTCACATGTTGGCAGAGATGTCAATGTTGAATTATTCACGCAGACTTCTGAAAGTCATCCTTTGGATAGATTAGTCTTGATCTGTCAGCGTGTTTTTGTCATTTTCACTTAAATGTGATTCTGGCAATGATGCGTGACTTTCATCCTATTCTGTCTGAACTTTGCGTGAATTAATCATCTGCATGAAATAAGTCACTCAATATGTCATGGTAGTATATCCATATGGAGTCTGCATGACTTTTGAAATTTCTTTCAAATACTGTAATACACGCATAGACATAGATATATCTGACTTTGTCTTCTGTCATTTTCTGTAGTGAACATTCGAAGCGAAGAAGCAGAATATGAAGGGCACTGGAGTTTCTCATTTAAGCATGATCTATCTCATGTACAATTCCCTCAATTTGATCTTCCGGAAGCCAGATTGTCTTTGTTGGCCAATCAAGATTATACCACCTTACTCTGCTTAATGAATGGACAACCCTTTCAGAGTTTGGATCTGGTATCCCACAAGAAACCAGCATTCTTGTTCGGAGATGCAATAGCACAGAAATCTCAGCCGAAGGGCATCAGAGAGAAGGTGTGCTTCTACTTCGAAGGGGATGTGAAACAACCCATGTACTGGCCAAAAGTTTCCAGGGGTTTGTCAATTATGAGACTTATGCCTGCCAGCTATCCAAGAAAGATGTCCTGGTATTTGACAGAATATCAGCAGGCGAAGGCAAGCCGTATTATTTACAGGAAGGAGGGATTTTTCAGTGCCCCAGAAGACCATGTATCAGTGTTTCGGGGTTTGAAGCCTTGATGCATACCACCTGAAGACTCAGCCATATTGATGCCGTTCAGGATACCCATTTTCATAAACGAATTCATGTCCAATAAGAATGCATTCTATCCGACCGATTCGACGCCGAGGATGAACGGTCTAATGAATCAGGAGAATGTGAGATGGAAGACTTTAGTCCACTGGGCTTTGGAGAATTTTGAAACTGAGCTGAAGAAGATAAATCTCTATGATGCCGTCGTCAATTCATCCAACGGCTTCAAGCCTAACCCTTTTCTGTTCCTGGCTTTGGTTGAGAGGTACAACCATAGGACGGGAACCTTTATGACTCCGAAAGGAGAGATGGGCTTCGCCCTTCATGAGATGGAATACATCTCACACCTGCCTTCAGGCTCACTGCCGTATGAGAAATATGTTCCCACGACAGAAGAGCTAAAATTTCTGTCAGAACAGAACCCAGAGATGGTACATCTATTTGAAGAGATGATGTGTCATTTTGCACATGTACTCTATATTACAAGGGTTCCAAAGATGAAGCAGGCAACCACATACAGAAGTAGATGTCATACATTTTCATGAATCGTGAAAAGGATGAGAAGAAAATAAATGAGAAGAGGTGGTATCAGATTAGCAACTTCAAGCCTCTCTCTGAAAGTGAAATCACTTATCTGCTGGAGAAATATGACTGCAAGGATTTCACCATCACTGAAGACTGGTACGAGTTCAAAGCTGGAACCACTTTCAGCTCTTATGTAAGACAGAGTGGCAAGAGTCTGTCAAGAAACGACCATTTGGCCGGATTTTTATCTCTGTGGTTAAGGAGATTCATCGTTCCTGGCTCCAGTTCTTTGGACAGGATACACAGAGGTGTTATCTTTGCAGCGGTGCGCCTTGTATATGGTTACAAGCTAGACTTATTATCGGCAATGACCTGTAGGCTGAATGCAGGTCTCCAAAATTTTGTAACCAATATGCTGTCTGATCAGAGGATGATGACTGAAGAATTCCCAAGGATAGAGATGCCTTTCACATATTTATATGGTTGGCTTCTCCTTCATCATGATGGTCTGATACCTCCAGGGACAGGAGGGAGTGGTAGCCTCTTTCTGGAGAGGTACTCTGGAGAGACGTTCTGGAAGGTTCACACCCTTCCAGAATGCAGAAATGTCTTGAATCGGGCGTCACATTGGTCTATCCAATGTGTCCCTCCACCATTGGGCTATGAGAGCATGCCCTTAAATATGATGGACGAAGATATGGAAAACAGGCTAGATGACGTAGTCTTCCAATGGTTGCAGAGAATCAGGCCGTCTCATCTAGTATACCGTCACAAAGAGATGACATATCTGGAGCCATATTTACCAAGCCGATTTGCTAGACAATTCAGATATGACCAGCTCCACGTTGGAAACGCTACCACTTGCTTATCTGCTCGTGGAGGGCTCATCAGATATTGTTTTATATCATCGAATGCTTTCTGACATTCATCATTCCAGACGAAAGAAACACCTTTCTTCATGAGTTTATTGAATGGTCTGCAGCGTCCTGAAAGATTAGAGATGAATCTCCTGATATAAGCGATCCTTCCTTGAAATCCTCGTAGCTCTTTTAAGGTGCGTGGAGGACGCATCTCTTGGATGGCTTTGATCTTCTCGGGATCCACGTGTATACCTTTAGAGGTAATGAAGAAGCCGAGAAATTTACCACTAGAGACGCCTAAGAAGGACTTAGTAGGGTTTATCTTTAACTGATGCTTACGCATTAGATCAAATATAGTCTTCAAATCTTGGATATGATCCTCCTTTTGTCGACTTTTGACTGCAATATTATCAACGTAGCATTCGACTGTTTTCCGCAAGTATTCACGGAATATAATGCTCATGGCTCGTTGATAAGTTGCTCCTGCATTCTTGAGACCGAATGGCATAACTGTATAACAGTATGTACCAATCGGCGTTCTGAAAGAAGTGTGTTTCTCGTCGTCTAGAAATATTTTAATCTGATTATATCCAGAATACTCGTCCATGAATGACATCCGTTCAAATCCACAGGTATTATCGATCATGACATCAGTGATTGGTAGAGGGAATTCGTCTTTAGGACATGCCGCATTGAGATTGCGGAAGTCCATACAAACTCTGATCTTGCCAGTCTTTTTAAGAACAGGAACTATGTTAGCCACCCAATCGGGATGTTGTTCCTCTCTAATAAACCCGGAGGCCATGAGTTTATTGACTTCAGCTTCAATTGCATCCATAATGTCGGGACGAAATCGTCCCTGTTGTTGTTTGACCGGTTTAGCATTCGGCAAGATATTGAGCTTGTGAGTTGCAATTTGTGGATCAAGTCCTGGCATATCTTCATAACTCCAAGCGAAGACATCGATGTAATCACGAATGAGTTTAATCATGTCTTGCTTATCAGTTTCTGAAAGACTTTCACTGATGAATATTGGTTTGGGGGATCCCTCTTCACCAACATCTATTTGAACAAGTTTATCTTCAGTCGGAGGTTCTTTTTGCTCGAAACGGAACTCCCATTGATTATCTAACCTTTGGGCCCATTGTTCTGATTCAGGTGAGATTTTAAACTCAACTTCGTCTCCATCACTTTCTTCAGAACGGTCAATAGCAACCATGTTGGAAGACAGAATGTTGCAGTAGAAATCACCGATACTCGTATCGGAATCCCAAGAAGTGATACTAGAAGAATCAGATCTCTTATCTTCGTCAGACTCGGGATCTTCATGAACAATATTGATAAAAGGAGTAGGAGCATTATAGCCCAATCCGCATTTTGTCCTCCCATACTTCAGAGGAGGAATACGAACAGGCATTTTTCTTCCTTTTCCACTATTGAGGCCAGTTCTGAAGTCATAGCCCATATTTTTGATGATGTCTTTAGATTGATGACTATAATGACATAGTTGTAATCTTCCAGTATCGTCATTTTTGTCATCATCTTCTAAATCAGAAGGACTTTGGGGCCCTTTGTAAAAGAATATTGGAATGTCTCCTGGCTTTCTGCTGGGAACTAGAAAGTATGAAGATTGTACAGGTTCTAGGGATACATCTGTATGAACAGTCTGTATAACTCCTATGGTTATTGTGCTCAAGTCATCTAACAAATGTAAATAACTATGAACATAATTACACACATCAGCGTACTGCAAAGATGGAGACTTTTCATTAAATGTAAAAGCAGCAATATTTACATTGGGAGAAGGCTGAGCCTTAGAGATCTTAGCCAAGTCAATGACTAAAGGGGAAGAAGAAGAAGAACGAGAAGAAGCATTGTTTCGATTAAGATCGATAACAAATGGCTCAGAAGAGGTGAGCTCCCTTGAAGCTTGAGATGGAAGAGTAATCCGCCCTCCAACTGGAATTAGCAGAGTATCCTGTGAAGATACAGGAACTGTAGTACGCCCACTAACAGGAATGATCATTGTATCTTGAGCAGACGACTGAGGTAGTGGAGAGATCCGTCCGCTCACTGGAATGATTAAAGAATCTTCTCCAGAGGATTTGGAAGATTGTTGCTGAGTAGTTCAACCTTTAACAGGGATTATTAAAGTCTCACTTTGTGAATCTTCTTTCTCCATAGCTTGTATCACCCTTGTATACTCTTCTTTATACATTCGGGAATCATTGAAATAAGCTTCAACCCCATGGAAGGGATTTATATCAGCAACTTCTTTTTGTACTCTTCCATTGCTATCAATGTACTTAAAACACTGATGAAGAGTAGAAGGCACCACATTATTTTCATGAAAAAAGGGCCTCCCAAGAAGAAGATTGTAGGATCCCACGATCTCGATCACATAGAAAGTGACTTTGGATCTGAAATCACCTATCTGAAGCTTCAGATGAATCTTTCCCAAAGGCTCGCTTCGGCTTTGATTGAATCCCAGGATAGTAGTAACCGTCTTGGAGAGCTTGTGAAGAGGAATTTTTAGTTCATCCAACAGACTCTTTGGCATTATACTTATAGCAGAGTACCCTGGATCAATGAGGATACGATCTATCTTCATTGTATCGATATAACCAGTGTAGTAGAGAGGTCGATCATGTCGATTATCCTCCAATAGCATGTCGTCTTGTGTAAAGGTGATATTTGGGATAATCTCCAATACACTGTTGCAATGTAAGCAAGTGGCAGGTTCTGCATCTGGCTTCTTCAATTGTGCAAGACAAGAGTCGGCTTGAAGAAGTGCTTCACTTAACGTCTCCCGAATCTCTTTAGAAAGACGTAGAAGTTCAAAGAGGGACATTCTAGCTGGAGTATTAGCAAGTTGAGCTAGAATGTCGAAATTATAAGGCTTCTGAAGCCCAAGAGGAGGGGACTTCTTGATTGGTTTATCAAACCGAGCCTGTTGTTTGCCTTTCTCAAGAGCCGTAGGCTTGGAAGAAACAGGTTCAACCGGTGTAGTTGAAGGAACAGGTGCAGTAGATGATTCTTCTTCAGGAGGAACATTATGAGCATCTTTATCAGCTGGAGGGATATCAGGAGTATCCTCAGGATTCTTGGAATAATCCTTTAGATAAGGTTTCCCTGTTCGAGTAGCACCAGCAAGTGCTTCTTCCTTCTCTTTTGGCTCTGTGTCAGAGGTAGATCCAAGAGAAGTCATATGACATGACTTAATTTTTCCAGCCTTCTTAGACTTTCGAGAAGTAGTCTTTTGAGGAGAAGGAGATTCAAAATCTGCCACTAGATCAGGATGAATCCACATGATTTCTCCTGTTTCCAAAGTGATTGGCACTAATCCTTCAGACTGTGGAGGAGGAATATTCACTATTTCAAGAGTTGCCTTGGGAATAGGAACGATCCCACTTTCAAGAAGTTGAGGAGGGAAATCTCCGAATTGCATAGAGACGACGTTGGAGGTGACGGTCTTCTCTTTTGGAGTAAGGGAGATAGCTCCAGATTTAATCATTTCTTGGATCTTTCCTTTCAGTACATAATACGTACGAATTGTGTGACCCAACATTCTGTGGTATGGACAGTATTTAGGATGATCTGTCTTCCCAGCTTCATCAGGTTTCTTGATTTCAGGTAATTGTATTTTATTACCTTTCAGCAGACATTCAAAGATACCAAGGACATCGTCGTCATCGAAAGAGTACTCTTCTTTGGGGCGAGGTGTTCTTGGTTGTTGAGTTATAGAGGTAGGAAAAGTTTGAACAGTTGATGCATCTTTGCTCTGAAGATTAACTTCAAGAGTTTTTTTTCCCTTGCAAGCATTGTTTTTAGCATTATTGTTAGTACCTTGACCTGTTTCTTTGGGAGTCATCTGCACTCCTAAACCTTTGAAGGTTTCAGCACTAATTTCTGCGGCCTTGGCACTAACTATGAAGGAATGCCAATCTTGAAATTGAGTAGATCCTGTCCACATGCTGATGATTGGCAACAAGTTTGATTTACATGTGTCGATGGTGACAGCATCTGGAGTTCCAAGAGGCATCTTCAGAGCTTCTCTTCAAAATCGTTCAATGAAATCCTCTGTAGTTTTATTATTTTTCTGCTTGATTCTAATAAGAGCAGACATAGTCATGTCATTGAGCCATTCATAGAACCGTTCAAGAAACATCTGTTTGAAACCGGCAAATGAGGTAATGCATCCATCTGGGAGACTTCTATACCATTCATAAGCCGTTCCCTTGAGACATCCAACAAACACCCGAGTAAGGAGGGCGTCACTTGGTTGCAACTGGTCAGTCATCACTTCAAAGTAATTAATAAACTGACTTGGAGAAGTGGTTCCATCATAGAATGAGATAGTAGGAGGCTTGTATTTAGGAGGATACGATACTTGCTTCCATTCTATCAGATAAGGTTGTTTGATGCCTAACCTTTGTAAACCATCTTTCTGTTTGAATGCCTCAAATTGAGTTTTGAGATTCTTCAATTCTTCAGAGACAACTCCGGAAGATTGTGGAGTTGTAGCTTGCAGAGAATAGTTGGGAGGAGGAACAGCATTATAAGCACTACCCCCAGCTCCAGAGAGACTAGGATTTGTTTGAGCTGGTCCAGGAGTATTAGATTGTACTACTGGAGGAACTTGTATTACACCAGTATCAATTGGTATGGCATCTGGTACAGTCTGTCGATTTTGTATCTGAGTTGCCATGAGTTCATACATCGACTTCATAGTATCAGCCATGGATTTCATTTGCTGTTCCAAAGAAATAATTCTTTGTTCTTGAGGAGTCAAGGAAGAAGAAGGTTCATCAGTATTCCCATCAACCATATAAGTCGTGACTGTACAAGGGATTATTGATGAACTGGTGGATGTTGTTTGTTCTGAATCATTGCTTTGTGCATCAAAGTCAATTATAGGAGAACTACCCCCAGTAGGAAGAGGTGGGAAGTTAGATTCTCCAAGGAATTCAGAATCATCTTCAGAGATCAAAGTTCTTTGACTAGAGACCAGGACTCTTGCTCTTGTGCCTCTATGTACTCCATCTGGACTATCAGCTCTACCCCAGTATTCCGAGAGGTCATGTTGACAAAAGCAAACAAAGGCTCATCTTCATCAGGCATAGGTTCACACTGAATCCGATTGAAGACAGATTGTCGTTTAGTTTGACATCTGTATTACATTGTAACTCTTGGCTGGAAGTCACATTCATGATCAACATAGTCTTGAACCATTGATTGACATCTGCATTGAATTATGACTTTTGGCTGGAAGTCACATTCAGCATGGTCCATTGTCACAGAATTACTCCTTCTTTTCTGTTGAAGGTGTTCTCGTAAATCTGTTTGTGAAGATTGAGGTACATCAGAGAACACTCCTTGTGTATTTTTAGGAGTATATTTCTTGTTCCTGGGTCTTGATGGCTCTTGATTATATAGGGAGTGATTAATATGAGCCACATAATTTTTAGCATACTCTGCATCCGGATCTTTTATTTTTATTTCCGATTGATGTGGTTTCTTAACACCATAAGTATTTTCCAAACGGATTTGATTAAGTTTTATTCTTAAATCAGTTTGAGGTAACACATTGGTTTTGGAAACTTGGAGTTTTCCTTCCATTGATCTGGATATTTGCAGAGAAGGAAGAGTTGAACCACCCCCTTGATTAAGAGTTGGTAACAGACCCTCTTTCATAGACAAATTCTGTGCCCAATTTGAAGAAGTCGTAAAAGAAGACATTACAGAATGTTTCTTCTTAGACTTATTCAAGTTTTGAGACATAGAATGTCCAAAAGGAAGAGTAGTCAAAAGACCATCTTCTTTTCTTTGACTAACAAAATTGTCAGTCAAAGCTGTTCCTGAAGTAAAAACTACAGGAGCAGAAGAAACAACTAAAGAGTTATCTCTTTTCGAAGGGACTTTGTGTGGAAGACCACCCCCAGTTCTAGTAGAACTTGGCAAAGAGGAAGAGATAGCTAAAGAGCTATTCTTCTTAGATGATGTACACGCTGAAACAGGCTTGGTTAAAGAACCAGTGCTGTCAGCGTGACTTTTGATTTTAGAATTACACACTGGAACAGATTTGGCTAAGGAGCCAGTGCTGTCAGTGTGATTTTTGATTTTAGAAATACACGCTGGAACAGATTTGGCTAATGAGCCAGTGCTGTCAGCGTGTTTCTTGACTTTGGAAATACACGCTGGAACAGATTTGGCTAAAGAGCCAGTACTGTCAGCGTGACTTTTGGGATTGAATTTGTACGCTGGAACAGATTTGGCTAAGGAGCCAATACTGTTAGCGTGACTTTTGGATGTGAGATTGCACGCTGGAACAGACTTGGCTAAGGAGCCAGTACTGTCAGCATGACTTTTGAATGCTGTCATCTTCGAGCGCACAAGAGTGTGCGTGCTTGCAGTAGAGTCTTTGCCAGTGTTAGGAGTAGACACTGTGGCAGAGACTTCACCATTGGCTGCCAACTGAATCTTAGGGACATAGACAGAGTGTCCCTTCGACTTGGCAGTGATGATGGAGGCTGAAGTGGGCTTGCCACTCTTAGCCCGCTGCATTTCTTCGTAGGCGAGTTGATCGAATTGGATCGTCATCACCTTCTTCGTCGAGCCGATTGACGAAGTGTCGCATTGAGTTGTTGCCATCTCAGAAGAGGAGATGGTTTTCCCCAGCAGAGTCGCCAATTTGTTTTCCATAAATAAATTCACTTTATTTATTGTGTTTCTGGGAAAATTACAACTGTAGGAATCCGATCTAGAAGACGATCGCTTTATCTCTTGGACTATGCGAAGAAGAAAAGCTCTCAAAATTTTGACAGTAAGTTAGATAACTATGTATCTGTACAATGAATGAGAAAAAGAACTCTATTTATAGAGTCAAAAATAACTGAAAAGATAACTGTCTTCACAGCCTTTGCCTAGTTGAAAATCATGCAGGATTTAACATACACAAGGTTGTGAGCAGTTACTGGACGTGGCCTGTAACTGTTGGACACATGGCAATCATGCATGAGTCGTGTGCAAGTTACAGGACATGCAGGCGAGAGATCAGTGGCATAGCTGCCACGTACTCCAATTTGATGAAATCCACGCAGACTTGTTGAAGACGAAATTCACGCAGACTCGGGGTATAAAGCTTCAAAATCTACGCAAACTTGGGGCAGGAAGCTTCAGGATCCACGCAGACTTGGGGAAGAAAACCTTAGAATCCATGCAGACTTGAGAAAGAAAACTTTAGAATCCACGTAGACTTGAGGGAGAGCTCAAAATACACGCAGACTTAAGATAGAACTGCCAGCTGTCTTGATTTGGCGTGCCTCGACTGACACAAAATCTCTGACATTGATTGCTTTTGTCAGTCGCATTAAATGACAAGAAGCTCTTTTGGTACGCCAACTTGACGAAGGCTGAGTCTTGCTGAAGAAGATTTCGAAAGTCATGCAATAGTCGGCTGTGATCTCTCGAGTTCTGTGCATACGTGGCATACGAGAAGACATTCTTCGACTGTCGTGCTGTCAGTCATAATGATACTCTGACAAATGATGAGCTGTCTCCCAGCGTGACTTGTAAATTTTGTCCTGATCAACTCAGCGTGACTTTTGGACTTGTTCAGATCAACTCAGCGTGACTGTTCATTTTTAAGGCCTACACAAGTTTCCAAACTTGATTCCGTTCAAATTGGTTTAATTCCTCTTGCATAGCATCTATCCAAAAATTATCACTACATGCTTCATCAATATTTTTAGGTTCTAGCTGTGAAATGAATGCAACACTAGAAACAATATCTCTACTGGATGTACGAGTACTTACACCTTTGGTAATATCACCAATTACCAAATTCTTTGGATGATCAGCCGTAAATTTTAATCTTTTCGGCAGACTCCGAAGGTAGCTGCTTCCGGGTTCTTCTCTTGGAGAATCAGCTGGTGTTGAGCTTGGTACAGTTAGATCTTTGTCATTGTCATCGATAGTCATTTGATTCAATTCATCAAAGGTGACGTTGATTCATTCTTCGATGATCATAGTTCGTTTGTTGAAGACTCTGTATCCTTTGCTCTTGGCCGCATAACCTAAAAATATACCTTCATCGGCCTTTTCGTCAAACTTTCCCAAATTATCTTTTGTATTAAGAATAAAGCATTTACAACCAAATATTCTAAAATATAAAACTGATGGAATTCTATCAAACTATAACTCAAATGAAGTCTTCTTCGATTTGGGTCGAATTAGAACTCTATTGAGAACAAAACAAGCTGTATTGACAGCTTCAGCCCAGAAATATTTGGGTAGACTAAACTGGTTTAACATTACTCTGGCCATTTCGGATAGAGTTATGTTCTTACGTTCCACAACTCCATTTTGTTGTGGAGTCCTAGGGCAGGAGAACTCGTGTACAAAACCGTGTGTGTCACAAAATTGCTCAAACTCTGCATTCTCGAATTTGCCACCATGATCGCTTCTAATACGAGTGATCATGTAACCTTTTTCATTCTGTACTTTCTTGCAAAAGGCGACAAATTCGGATAATGCATCATTCTTGCGTGTCAAAAAGTATACCCACGTGTATCTAGAGTAATCATCTATAATTACAAAAGCATATAACTTACCTCCGAGGCTAGCAACTCTGCTAGGACCAAATAAGTCCATATATAGCAATTGTAGAGGTCTAGTAGTACATATTGCGTTTACTGACTTGAATGTGGATCTGGTAGCTTTGTTTTTTTCACATTGGCTGCATACCGAATCCTTCTTGAATGTTATGTCTGGTAAACCGCGTACTAGCTTCTTCGTGGATAATCTGGAAATAGTATCCATATTTGCGTGACCGAGTCTCATATGCCACAGATGACTCTCATCACTTTTAGCCATTAAGCATCTACCTGAAATGTTAGTTTCTTCCAACAAATAGAAAACATATATGTTGTCTTCCCTGATACCTTCAAAGATAGTACTACCAGTTGAGCTATCAACTATAGTACATTTGTCTTTGCCAAAGTTGATGCTCTAACCATGATCAGCTAAATGACTTATGATGAGTAGATTATGTTTCAACTCGGTAACCAGACATACATCCTTAATCACAGGATAGGGAACTTTACCAATATCACCAATACCGATTATATACCCTTTTAAATTATTGCCGAAGGAGACGTATCCTTCTTTATTCCTCTTCGACAGTGTTGCGAATAATGAAGCATCACCGGTCATGTGCCGTGAGCAACCGCTGTCGAGAATCCATTTGCTTCTAGCATGTGAAGGGTGTCCCACCTATAAAATAATTTGCAGATGAAACCATTGGTACCCATTTCTTGTAGGGTCCTGACTGGTTAGCTTTCGGTATCCATGCATAAATATTTAAATCTACTAGCTTTCTGATTCTACATGCAGAAGATATATGACCAATGAGGCCACAATAATGATATTTAGCATATTGAGTGTTGAAAGCTGAGTGATGTGCATGGTTGGTAGGTTTAGGCTTTCTAGTGTAGAAGAAAGCATACCTATTATCTTGTTTGGGCATAACCTTTTGGGGTAAAGGTTTGATATGGTTAGGTCTGACAGTATTTGGTTTGGGAATGTTTCGATTTTTCGGTAAGTGACACGTGTTAGGGTAGGAAGCAGCAGTCTCAGGCTATTTTTCTAACCTAATTTCCAATCTTTTGGAAGTGTCATATAACTTAGTATAGTCAGAAGTGAGTGCTTCCATTCTGACTTGTGCACTTTGAAGACTTTTATTCTCTTTAGACAGTTCTTTTTTCAGTTGGTCAATAACCTTATCTTTTTCTTCGGATGACTTGGTAGTCTCGTGTAATAAGAGCTTAATAGAAGAAATCTCACCAGACTCACTAACATTATCTTTAACCTCAGCTAGTAGGTCGGTAAGTCTTCCTATTTCACCTTTGTACTCTTTGAGTACCTTCTTAGAGGTCTGATATTTGCTACGCAGTTTCCTGTAATCACTTATCAGTTCACTGAAGGCTTCTCCTAATTGCTCAAAGGTGAAGTCATCATATGTATCAACTATAGGTTCAGAGAGTACCTGATCGGATGCCATAAAGCATATATTTGCAGCGTCTTCTGATTGTTCATCTTCTGAGTCGCTGGCTTCACTTTCATGCCATATGCTGGTATTGGCATACTTCCGAGATGTTGATCTCTTCAGATTCCCTTTCTCGTATCTGTTGCTCTTCTTGCTTGTGTTTGTAGGACAGTCCTTCTTCATGTGTCCTTTCTTCTTGCAGCCGTAGCAGACAGCATTATCTTGATACCAGTTGTTGCTGCTATTGTTCTCTTTTGTCTTCTTTTCATATCTCAAGAATCTTTTGAATTTTCTTGCAAGGAGTGCTTGATCTTCAGCATCATATTCACTGTTGTCTGAATCATCTTCAGTAGATTTTCTGTGCTGAGCTTTGAAAGCGATCGTCTTCTCCTTTGGTGCAGGCTCTTCAAAGTCTTGCAGCTCTAGTTCATGAGTGAGTAACTTACCCATGAGTACTTCAAGTGTCATAGTAGTAAGGTCGTTTTCTTCAATGATTGCAGTAGCCTTCGGAATCCAGTTCTTTGTAAGTGCTCGCAGGAGTTTACGAATCTTTTTATGGTTACTGTAATCTTTGCCTAGGGAGGACAAAGGATTTACAATATCCAAGAATCTTTCGAACATCTGAGTAACTGTTTCGTTGGGCTTCATCTTGAACACCTCATACTCTTGAGTAAGTCTGCTGACATTTGATTCTTTGACTTGAGTTGTTCCCTCATGTGTGACTTCAAGAAGTTTCCATACTTCATTTGCAGTTGTGCAGATAGACACCCAGTTAAATTCAGTCCTGTCTAAAGCACAAAATAAAGCGTTAATAGCACGTGCGTCAAGACTGGCCTTTTTCTTTTCTTCCTCTGTATATCTGTTATGGGATTTTTTAGTTAAAACTCCATCAACATTTATACGAGGTGGCTTTTGATAGCCATCAATAACAATAGACCATAAATCAAAGTCAAGAGATTTCAAGAAGAAACTCATCCATATTTTCCAATAGGTATAATTTGTACCATCAAACAGTGGAGGTCTGTTTGTGGCCTGGCCTTCACTTGTGAATTTTACAGTTACCATGTGTTGTGCTGTGATCTATATAATAATTAATTAAATAAATAAATAATTGTAATGTTACCTTGCTTTACCTGTAACACCTGCTCTGATACCAATTGTAGGAACGAAATCGTAAAGTGCAATACTCTAGAGGGGGTGAATAGAGTTGGCAGCGGAATAATGCTAATTAAAAATTATTAGCATCAAGATCACAGAATAATAATCACAACTAAATAGTATAAAGGCAGAGATAAGAAAGCAAACGCAAAGACAACGATGTATACTGGTTTTCCTCTGTTGAGGACTAGTCTAGTCGGTAGAACTCTTGCTACCAGTTGAATCTACTATTTACAAAACCGCAAGTTTTCTTACGAAATCCTTGCAACTTCTACAATGCGAGCTTTGATACGAAGAACTCGTCCAACTTCAATTGTGAAGAGATATTATTCTATCAAGCCTTCTGATTACAATCACTCAGAAATTTCTAGACCGTACCGCACTGGCAAATCGATTAGAGGATTGTAACTGGCTTGGGATCTGAAAATTAAAGCTCGAGAAAAACTCTTTGGAAGACAGTAGGCTTTAAATAGAGAGAAGATTGAAAGTGAATGAGTGTGTTAAAATGATCGAAATCCTTATCTATTTATAGGAGTTCCAAAGACAGAATTCTGGCAGAATTCGGGCAGAATTCGGGCAGAACTCGATGAGCAAATCTCGGTCAAATCCGCAATGCAGGAGGACCAAGTTCCAAGGAATTCAAAAATCAAAACGGCCACTAACCGAACTCTGGCCGAACTCTGGCCGAGTTCTGTCAGGGTTTGGTTAGGGTTTTTCAAAATAGATTTTGGAGAATTTTGAAAACCTTTTTGGAGCTTTTGTAAATACGAATGTTTTTCAAAACTAAGGACATTTTAAAAATATTTTGAAATCATTTTGGAATAGCCTATTTGCCAGTACGACTCGGTGTACAATGTATTTCTAGACTCAATAAAATAAAAGATTACATTGCTCAAAGAAATACAGACTCGAACAGACAAACAACGCTTCGGTCTTGAACTGAGTAGATAGCCGTTCTTGATCATGTCCAAGAGTCCGATATATCCTGACTAGCTCCATATATCGAGACAGAGTTTGATCAATTATTAAAATCAGTTTGACCATATGACCAATGGGCCAACAATGTGTTTGCTGATTTTTAATAAATATTTATGAAGGTTTATAAATTTCAGAAAAAATAGTATAAATTTCTATAATTAATAAGGATCATTTTGGTATTTTATTTTATGTATATTTAAACTTTTTGTCTATCTCAAAAATTGTTGGAACACAGTGTACAGTTTGATTTATTTATTGAATAGTTACGACTTTTAATATTTTGTGTTATTTTGAGTTATATACGTATTGGACCTCACCCCGCACTAGTGTAAAGACTCTAGAAAATTAGTTTAGATATAGTGGCACTCCACATTAGACTTTTATGCTAGGTCCCCACTTGGCTAGTATCCAGTTAGGAGTCGTGTCACACCACTAGCGTAATCTTGAACATAACTTAGATGCTGAGTTTGTATATCATTTTGACAGGACACCGGACATCTATATCTTCGTACTAGTATTCTTGTTTTGCTCGAGGCAAGTACATCTACAAACTCATTTACTGTCTTTTAATGCTAGAACATGTATTAATCCTGTTAAAATACTGATCCTTGAGGTAACAAGTTAAATCTTCACATGTTGTATTACTTTCAGTACCTGCCATGCTTAGGACAGTTCTTATATCTTCACATACTTCTCACTGGTTCTCAGTACATGTTTTACTATACTTTATACTGCCATCAGTACCTACCGTGCTTTATACCGATCTCTGTAGCTCTTACATGTTAGAACCTGGGTTATGGGAAAACTGATAGTTGAGTACGTGATCATGCCCCCTTCTCCGTACGTATGTACCGAGCAAAGTTTTATTTTATATGATTACTGCGCCGTAGGCTTTATCTCAAAGCGGATTTGTGCTTATGTACATCTATCGCCTTATCACTTGTACGAAAGTATATTTCATTATGTGCCCCTGCACATTATACACCTATTGACGATCACGTACCTGCTCCAGTTTTAAATATTAGATATACATGTGTCACCTTGATAAATGTATTTTATCGTGATTCCAGTCATACCATGATTCCAGATATGCCATGTTCCCTATGTTACTATGATACTGTGATTCCAGTTGTACCATGAGGCCATGTTTCCAGTATTTTCTGTTTTATAGACTTATCACACCATGTTTCTTGTTGTACATCTCTTTCATTATATATTCAGTACTTTAGTTGTAGAGGTTGTACTTGCTCCCGTCCTGACAGGATAACGTTGTAGGTTCACTTTTCGAGAAGGAAATGCTATGTGATTGATATTATGGTACTGCATTTGAGGACCTGGCCTTAGCTCCAGAAGAGGCCCCAGCAGGGAACCTTGCTTAGATATTTTCATGTGTTTTGAGACTTAGACTTTATTTTGAACTTATATTTGGATACTGGACTTTGTCTCTAGTTAGATACTTTGGAAGTGTATTAGTAAGTCTGTGCTTGTTTACTTTCGCTTATAGATGTTGTGTTGTGATGAACCTATTAAATGTGATATTAGAACTGTTAGCAGCTTAGATCTTTTATTGTCTATTCTTAGAACAGCTTACTACGCTTTAACCAAGCGTAGGCTGGACATGGCTCGGCCCGGCCCAACAATTTGGAAAGCGGGTCGTGACAATACCCTTGAGATGTCAGCTCAGATTTGAACATTTGGAGTAATCCCAATTTCACTCTTAGGTTTCATATCCACTATATGTCCATATCCTTCATTCCTTTGTATGAGTGTAGTGAAGGACTTAGGCCACCTTACAGTAGCAGCAGACCCAGTCTCATTTATAGTTCAGTTACCCATTGATGATGCCCTGCCTTCATATGACTAGTCCACATTTACATGAGTTCAGACTCAAAATATTCCCTTTAGTTTTGTCCCCTCCATCCTGATGTTTAGATATCCCCTAGTCCAGAATTATGTTCAGACATTGAACTTCAAGTTCAACCCTTTAGTTTTCCAACAGTCCACTATAGTGAGATGTCCAATTATTCTTCATGTACACTCTTTATGTTTCCTCTTAGCCTAAGTCATGTTATATAACCAAGTCTTGCTTAGTTAGTTGTTTAGAATATATGTGTATGTACGTGTATATCAGTTGGTATTGGTGCATAGCTTTTAGATTTCAGGCCTTTGGGTATAGCCTTGGCATTTCTGAATATTGTCAGTCATCATATCCATTATTGTCTAGCTTAATACTTTTGCCTATTCCTATCTTGAATATATGTATACTTCATATTATAGATATAATTGTAGTGGAGGGTTATAGGTAATAGATCCTATAGCTAAGAATATGGGGTATGTGGCATATATATATATATATATATATATATATATATATATATATATATATATATATATATATATATATAAGAGTTATCCTAATAGCTATATATATTGAGATGTGGTATGTATATTTATGCATAGACTATAGGATATGAGTTATATAGTAGATGTAGAATTGTTCTAGATAGTTAACAATTGTTGACTAATAGTTGACTTTTGACCTAGAGAGGCCTGGTAGCATGTAGACTTCATTGTTTAAATCAATTATTTAATATAGAACACCTTGTAACCTGTATCTCATATAATATGACTCTGTGACTCCAGTTCGGACATCGATACACATCAGTTGCTCAGGATATCAGACGAGTACATTCTTTGTTAGTTTTTATTCATGATAGTATATATATTACCTTATCTATACTACTTTACTTGATGCTGACACATTATTAATACAGATTGGTACTATATGGATCTTGTCATGAGATGTTATCCTCTCAGCGGGTGCATCGGATATTTCATGTTCATGTACTTTATCATGTGCATTACGTACTCCTTGTACTTGTATTTTTTATGTACACCCATGTGCTCTCATGTACGTTCATGTGCTCTCATGTACTTTCATGTACTCCCATATTCTCACATGTGCTTCGTGTATAACTAACAATCATGTACGTAACGTAACTTGATCGGATCCTTGTGTATTAATTTGGGTAGGAGAGAGTAGAAGTGGTTATGTGATTAAACCCCTCTAGTGTACTCATGTATATGTCTGTTATACCCTCACGTATAATGGAGTTGCCATAGATTACTCATGTGCAACATAAACCGATCACATAACCATCTTGTGCTCTGAAACACTTATATTATTTACAGTTCATAGTTTCTCTATTCTATTTCATGTACTTAGTTTACTTATCTATATCTCCTGTATTCATGTACTTCTCTTTACAGCACGTTATGTACTTTATTCTATTGTTAGCTCTATATTTTCTACCATATTTTGGAACTGCTTTCAGAGTTATGTATTCGCTCCAATCCTGACTGGATACGTTGACAAATTTTACAGAGAACTTGGAGGATCCAGCTAGCCTAGAGGAGACATTAGTAGTGCTTGGAGTAGATTGCTAGGTTGTTGTCTGGTTTTATTTTTAGTTATCTTCATGAGTTGTATATAAATAGTACTTCTACCTTGGGATGTAATGTTACCACTTAACTTATTTCTATTATGGTTGTATCGCACTTGATGTCTTCTATCCAAATCGTGATGTTACTCTTCTTTAGCTTTGTGATTGAGTTGTATCTTTCTGAGATTGTCCACCGTTTGGAGAATATATCTATATGGGACAGGTACATCATATTGTGTTTAGTGATTATTGAGACCTAGGACAGCGTTCTACCATCGATACTGCATCATAGGCTGGATGTACCCACGGTCTCGTGCCCTTTACTGGGTGTGGGTCGTGACACCAGCCGCCAACCCCTCGGCCATCGAATGTAGAGAAATAGTAAACCAGTCCCTGTTCCCTAATGCTCTGTCCAGCTGACAAGCAACTCTTTTATTGATGGACTTGTTGTGCCATGTCCAGATGTGGCCCGACCTCTCCAAGCAATGTAGGCCTAATTGAAGTACACATTGTTGGAAATCTAGAAGTATGGAGTCAGGTACTGGCCGGCCACTTATCTTCTCGCTTCCATACATGATCGCGTTAAAGTCGCCCATAACTAGCAAAAGAAGGTGAGCAAGCTCTGGTGCTTTACTGACCTTTATAATATCTCTCCATAGATCTGCGCACTTCCTCCTATCATTGCTCCCATAGA
This sequence comes from Iris pallida, assembly GCA_029216955.1. Taxonomy (NCBI): domain Eukaryota; kingdom Viridiplantae; phylum Streptophyta; class Magnoliopsida; order Asparagales; family Iridaceae; genus Iris; species Iris pallida. Next base: position 8,731,092 of record JANAVB010029818.1, on the reverse strand, counting down.
CCACTCCTAGGCAAAAATTTAGTCTACCTTTGTTTGAGAGGTGAATAGCAATTAGCTGCACTGACATATAAACTAATTTACCATCATATATCCGATTATCCCACCAAGCCCAAATTCGGGCCATACCACATACAGAGAGATTATTTATCTGCTTCCAGTTAGGCGGAGTCCTCTGAACTAACAGTTGATCGGAATTTAATTTAGTCTCTAGCAACATATTGATAGTACATGATGCCTTGTTGATCCTATCACAGACCTCTTTCCACATGCATAACGCACAAATCCCGTGAACATTCTAAGCAATAATCGTCATTAATGATCTCTGGGGTCCCCCTGTTCGCCCACAATTCCAACACCATGATGTGTAGTTGGATTATCCGGAAGCAGCTCTGCATCCTTTCTACTATTGTTATTCGCTCCAGAGATATTATTCATCAATGCAATCCATGCAGGATTATCCTCGCATAGTGCCAACTCAGCCGAGGCGACAAAGTCCAACCCCCGCACAACAGGCTCCTCCCGAATCGGCCCTGGTTGGCGTTTCCTGCTAACAAACATGGATCCCAGCTCTGAATATATAAGGCACGAACTAGATGTGGCCAAGGCAATCATGCCTCTAGTAGCAGTACTCCTTTGTGCATTGAACACCACCATTTGGCTTTGTTCTAGCGCCTGCACCCCTTGCACCTCTCCATCTATGTCAAGACTCTTGCTATGATTAGCCAGCTCCCCCATGTGCGCCATGCCAGTCTTTACTTCCATATGACCTCCCTCCAATGACCCGTTTACCTGTTCGCCGTCCAGAGTAGCAGCATGATCGCTAATGTTTCATGTAGCAACATTAGTAGCACACAACATTAGTAGTACACGAAGACTTGCATGTCTTATCCGAGTGGCCGAAATATACACACGAGGAGCAACTCGAGGGCACCCATTCATATTCCACAGCTTGTTTGAGCACCTCTCCACTTGGGACTTCACCTCTCCACTTGGGACTTCATACTCCAGTATCCTTGGGAGATCGATGTCCGCCTCTATTTCCACAAACATACGAGCGTACATCAATCTAGTGCGGTAAGTAGTGGCATCATCCGCGTTGATCGGAGTTCCAATTAGACTGGCCAGCCTCCCTAGTAGCGCGACACTCTAGTATTTGATCGGAAAATTCGGGAACCGTACCCAAATTGGAACCGCATGGAGGACATCCTTCTCACACATCGATTATGGAGTCCACTCCTTTAATATAATGAGTTTTCCATCGAACGTCCACGGTCCACATTGTAAAATTCTGTCAACATCTTCCCGTATGCCAAGTTTTACGAAGTAAATTCCATTTTCTCTTGCAAAACTTTTATACTGCCTTTAGGATGCCAGACACGGTGAATATGCTCTGATCTGTCCTTAAAAAGGCTTATCACCCAACACGTACAAGATAAGTGTGTTTCTCCATAACTTTGTCACCTCCGTGATATATTCTGTAGGAAAGATAGTCCGATATTTAGAGCCTACTTTCAAAGGCTCCACAATCGCCATCGATGCTTTGCCCAAATTTCCGTTGATCCCACACCTCTGCCCATGACCTACTTGTGGTAGCGCCAGTGGCTACCCCGCCGATGCAATCTGCAGTGAGCGGAGCATTGTGTCCGCCTTGTCCTTTCCCAGTCCGATCATCTCCCATCTCATCTAGGATCCCTTTCCCTTGAATGGATCCCCACCGGTTGAGCCATGTTGTCCTCGCCTAATGGTCCGGTTGCGGTACCTCGCAACGTGATCTTGCTTGATGTTGCTGGTCGATTTCCTTGAAAGGTTTGCCCCCGCATCCTCCTAGTATCGTGAAGGCGGCCGGCGGGGATCCATGTTCGGCCATTGGTGTTGTCCGCCCTTGGCCGCACATCTTTCACCCTCCCCACGCACCGGCGGCTGGAGCGTCGCCTGCCCACTGTCATCCACCCCCCATCCTCCTGCCCTCCCGCCGGTGCACCATCGACATGATGGTGTCCTCCACCATTAGAAGTACCAGGATCCCAGGTTCCTGCGAACGTGAGCTCCTTCTCTCTCTCTCGTTAGGTTAGGGTTCCCCATCTTTTTTGAAAGGTTTGCTCCCGCATCCTCCTAGTATCGTGAAGGCGGTCGACGGAGATCCATGTTCGGCCATTGGTGTTGTTCGGCCTTGGCCGCACATCTTCCACCCTCCCCACGCGCCGGCGGTTGGAGCGCCGCCTGCCCACAGTTGTCCATCCCCCCATCCTCTTGCCCTCCTGCCGGCGCACCATCGACATGCCAGTGTCCTTTTTCATCAAAAGTACCAGGATCCCAGGTTCCTGCGAACGCGAATATATATATATATATATACACACACCGCATGATTGTGATCGTAAGGCTATAAAGGAGGAAAATCGTTTGGTTTCGTTTATGGGCTGTTGTGAGGATGGGTTGGTCTATTGTTTTTGGCCCAATTGTACAGACCAGTAATATATATATATATATATATATATATATATATATATATATATATATATATATATATATATATATTTTAGATATATAGAGAGAGAATAAGGGAGGTAGGGTGCCACCTCACGGGAGGGTGTCTACTTGTCATCCTCCCATGCTATTATCAAGGACATGGGTGCATGATGATAACATTATATATATATATATATATATATATATATATATATATATATATATATATATATATATATATATATATATATATATATATTTTATATATATATTACTGGTCTGGTCAATGACCTATAGTCTAGTGGTAGTGGTGAGGATTGCGGCCTGAGTGGTCAGGAGTTCGAATCCCAATGTGAGCGATTCCAAAAACTAACTACCAATAGTAAAGAGGTCGAAAGCAATAACGTGGAAAGATAGCCCACAACTCTGAGTTCACGCAAACGAACCCCAAATGGAGCCAACTTCTTCGTGACAATGAAAGAAGAGACGGAGACGAGGAGGATGTTCGAATGCAGGATGAGGTGATTCTCCCAAATCGTCCCAGGGAGAGTCCAAGACTTAAGGGGGACGGCAACCAGAAGTATTAAATGACAATTATTTCGTGGAATGTTCGAGGCACTAACTCGATTGACAAATGGAGGGAGATTCAAAATATGATACAACAGTACAAATGCTGGATTGTTGCTATTTTAGAAAGTAAAATCAAGTCCAAATCCCTACTAAGCAGTAGAACGCCAAGCCAGTGGATGTCGGTACACAACTTAGAAGCCAGTGACATGGCGCAGATTTGGATGCTTTGGGACACACGTGTATGGACATGTCAGGTCCGCTTCTTATCTGATCAACTTATTGTTGAATTCGAATCGGAGCTGTCTACGGTCATAATGATCGGAGAAGAAGGTTCCAACTTTGGAGAGATATTATTACTATATCGGCAGAACCAGACGTTATTACTCTGTTTATCATAAGTGGGGACTTCAACGCGATGCTGGCAGAGAACGAAAAAAATGGAGGGCAGCAAGTTTCGGCAGCAATCCTCGCAGACTATTAGAATTGTTTGCTGGCCTCTGGGCTGCTATGCCTACCTAAAATAGGCCATAAATGGTCCTGGAACGATAGCTCGGCACTGAACAGAGTTGTATGTCAACTGGATAAGGCACTCTGCAACGACAAATGGCTAGAGAAGTTTCCGCAAAGCCGCGTAGATGGTCTACACAGCGGCACTAGCGATCATACTCCTACTCTCCTTCGTATGATTGATGAGCCGCCTCCGCGTAGACGTCCGTTCCGATACTGTAACGCATGGCTGAAGCAGGAAGGGTATAACGAAGCAATTAACAAGGGGCTGGAGTCCAACGTGTTGGGCAACCCCCAGTTTTGACTCGTTCGGAGATTGCGGGAGGTAAAGAAGGCAATTAAAACTTGGAATAGGGCTGGGCCAAACACGAGTTGGCGTGAGTTGGAGATGGAACTACGTGAGGTGCAACAGAGCACCCAAGCTTCCCCCTTAGACCCCACACTAGTCGCCAGGGAGATCGAACTTCAGGAGGAAGTTGGTCGAAGTCGGTTCCATGAAGAAATCAATCTACAACAATGGGCCAAATATTCTTGGCTCAAAGACGGAAATCGGTGTCCGAAATTCTTTCATGCTACCATAAAAGCAAGACAAAACAGAAACTCGTTTGGCACCGTAGTGGATGCGGACGAAAAATTACTTCAAGAAGACAAGGAGTTGATTTTAGAAGCTGTCATGTTCTACTACAACTTATATAACCAAGCCGAGGCTAGCCTGGAGATCCCGGAGGTCACATGCAAAAGAGTGGTATCACCAGCAGGTAACGAGCTCCTTAGGCATGAAATTGCAACGGAGGAATTAGAAGAAATAGTGAAGAAGGTGGATCCTAATAAAACTTCAGGTCCAGACGGGTTTAATGCTTCTTTCTACAAGCAACATTGGGATCAACTAAAAGACGAAGTCCTCCAGGTTGTACAAGACTTCTTCAAATCGGGGCAGCTTCTGAAGGGGATAAATCACACTTTCCTGACTTTGGTTCCAAAAAAGGAGGGGGCTATCACACTGGCCCGTCCTATAACTTGTTGTAATTTTCTGTACAAGATCATTATACACTTGATGTGCTCCAGAATGCAATCTATAATGACAGAGCTGATTTCTCCCAATCAATCTGCGTTCGTCAAAGGCAGATCGATTGCAGAGAGCCTCTTAGCACATGAGTTAGTCCGGGAGTTCAATAAAACGGGTGGCCGCAAAGGGTGTATTAAACTGGATCTCAGGAAAGCCTATGATACAGTTAACAGGGGTTTGTGTGCAAAATACTACTTTGCATGGGCTTCGACGACTGGTGGGTTGATAGGATTAGAGAATGTATTACTACGCCGACCTTCTCGATTCTTATCAAAGGCCAACCACATGGCTTCTTTGGAAGTAATAGAGGATTGCGCCGGGGGATCCACTATCCCCGTACTTGTTCACTACGTGATGGAATATTTTACTTGCATGATGGACCTTGCTGTCTACCGTAAGCAAATAATCCCGTTATATAGGAGAGTTTCCCCCACTATCTCACATCGTATCTATGCAGACGATCTTTTGACGTTTATTGAGCCAACAGAAGGATGCATTACTGCACTAAACAAGATCCTGGAGGAGTTCGGTAAGGCCACTGGCTTGCAACTAACAGGAAAAAAAAGTCAGGTTTATTTCAGCAAAGACTGTCCTCAGAAGGACGTTTGGGCGAGCCTACTACAGATCAACATGGGACAGCTTCCAGTCAGGTATCTTGGTCTCCCGCTCTCTATAACTTATGCAAGGGATGCGGATTGTCAGGGATTAGTGCAACATGTCCAAAATAGACTGGAAGGATGGCAATCACAATTGCTATCCTTTGGTGGGAGAATCGAACTCATAAGATCGATCATCATGGCGAATCCTTGTGGGCTCGCTGGATAAATAACAGGTACTTGTATCAAACTAACTACTGGGTTCAGGAGATTAATAACAATTTTTCTGTTACTTTCAAAAATATTCTGCGGATACGACCGCATCTAAAAGCAAGAATTACGAGAGTGATTCATGACGGAAGAAACACGAGTCTATGGATGGATCCCTAGTTGAATCACCAGAGCCTGGTAGACAAACTGGGATGGCCATCATACGAATTGATTGGTAGCTCGGAGCACCTCAACGTCCTCATTAAGGACGGGGCCTGGGACGTAGAAGCTCGCACGGTGGGGCGTTGGTTAGGAACGGAGATAGCGGACATTAAGATACATCCCATGGAGTTGGCAGACCGATGGGAATGGAGGGACTCGTTGGGCGGCAGATTTTCTAGCAAATTGGTTTATGAGTAGGTGAGACTGCGACACCCAATTGTCCTTTGGGCGGACATAATCTGGGTTAAGGAGGCGGCGGTGAAAATGAAGTTATATGCACTCAAGGCCATCCGAGGAAGACTGCTGACAAGGGATATGTTAATTCGACTGGGCGTACAAGTACCGAATGTAGGCTGTGCCCTGTGCGGGATAGAGCAAGAGACTTGCGACCATTTATTTTTCCAGTGTGATATCTCATATTATGTATGGCAGCGATGTCGAGTGCAACTTGACATCAATGGCGGAGGTTGAGGCGGGTTACAAAGAGATAGTAGATGAAGTAGAACCTTACAAAAGTTGGGGACAAGAGCAATATAGAAAAGCGAGGATTTGACATTTTGACTCCTATCGGCAGTGTGGTAAGTCTGGAGAGAGAGAAACATGCGCATATTCGAAGGCAATGGTATGTCAGTGGAGGCTTTGGTAAAAAAATATAGAGAGAGATATCAACTGTATGGGAGGGAACTGATATAGGCATAAGAACTACTTGTAATCTGTACACCAGTTTTATTAAATAGAAATACCTATTCTTCAAATATATATTTATATTTATATATATATATATATATATATATATATATTGGAAAAAAGGTAAATTTTATTCCAAAGGAAAAGTCATAATCTTACAACATACAATCTGAGTGGGACTCCCACTCATCAATTCTCCATATCATTTACATCAAACTCGATGTTATGGAGAATGCCAACCGGAGGAGTGACCAGCCCCTCAAAGATCCGACGGTTTCGCTCCCGCCATACATGCCAAACCGAAGCAGCCAGACAAACTCTGGCTGTTCGGAACCAGTCCTGTCCTCGACCCCTGCTATCCCGGATCACCGTGATGATGTCCCCAATACATTTTTCGGAGGCATCCACTCCCAATACACGACTCTGCTTCGACCAGATCTGCCATGCCAGAGTGCACTCGAAGAAGATATGCTTTATAGATTCAGGCTCTAAACAGCAAAGCACACACTTGGGATCCGGAACCGGCACTCCAAATGAACTCAGACGATCCCTAGTCAAGAGACGGCCCAGTAGAAGCTTGTAAACACACAACTGCATCTCCCTGGCCAGACCCTTGCACCAAACGAACTCGTAATCAGAACTCAGAGGAAAAGTACGCCGGATAAGGTTGTAGCAGCTACGAAATTGGAACTCCCCAGTTCCCGAAGATGCTTCAATCGGCTCCTAAATCCACCGATCCGCAGGCAAAGCCGGATCAATGACTGTAGACATAATGATCCCACCCAGCTCCTTAGTGAACCGATAGGATTTCAACCTCCACTCCCTATTTCGTATGATGCGACTACACGTCAGACCACGCATGTCCTCCTGATGAGTCGGGACTCCTCTGATGTCCATAAGCGAACGCCGATCTATCCAAGGGTCCCGCCAGAGGTCCGTACCCGACCCATCCTTCATGACCCTCCGGATTGCAGACTTGAGCACTCCCCTGTGTCTCAAGACAGTCTTGAACGTAACTGAATGGTTGTTATCCGTAGAACACGTCCAAAAGTTGCCCTGCTTCACGTATCTGCTGTGCATCCAGTCCGCCCAGAGAGACCCCCCGCTGATGAATCTCCAGGCCAGCTTAAGCGCAGAAGCCTCCCTAATCTCCAGCAATGGCCTGAGCCCCACTCCTTCCTCCTTTCTGGGACGACAGAGCTGCTCCCAGGAGATCGCATGCATACCCCCCTCCAAATAAAATCGGCACAGAGTCGCTCCACTCACTGAATAGTGGCCACAGGAAGGAGGATGGACTGCAGCCAAAAATGGGCCATAGCCGAGATTACCGATCTGACCAGCTCAATGCGTCCACCAAATGATAGACCGGCTACTTGCCAACCTTCTACTCTCCTCTGGACATACTCCACCAGACTATGGCAGTCCTGATCCCGCGCATAGTTGACTGTGAGAGGCACTCCTAGGTAACGCATCGGAAGATCACCCCTCGCGATACCCAGCACATCAGCCCGCTCCTCCTTCTGGGGACACAGGGAGCTGAAGTAGACCCTACTCTTATCCATGTTCATCTAGAGACCCGAAAAGGACTTCAAATCTTCCATAATAGTCGCAAGCGTCTACAATCCCTCCGTCGAAGGCTGGATGAAGACTAGCAGATCATCCGCATAAATAAGATGGGTAACTGGGGGTCCATCCTCCGAAACAGAGGGACCAGCCATCCACGATGTACTGCCAGATCCATCAAACAAGTAAAGTACTCCATAACAAGCGTGAACAGGTAAAGGGACAATGGGTCACCTTGCCTAAGCCCACGGTTGCTCTGGAAGTACCCAAAAGGAACGCCATGGATGAGAACAGAGAAGGTAGGGGACGTAATGTACTCCCGGATCAACGTAACCCAGTGTTCCGCGAATCCCATGACGGTCATCAGATGGCAGAGGAAGTCACGATTGACCATGTCATACGCCTTCCTCAGGTCTTTTTAACACAAGCTTTCTCCCCTCCGGGTCTACTAAAATCCTTTACCATCTCATATGCCAGGAGGCTATGCTCTGCAATCGACCTCCCCTTGATGAACGCAGCCTAATTCGAAGATACCAAGTCATGCATGATCCCCTCCATCCGCCGGCACATATGCTGCGTAATTATCTTATAAAGATAATTACAACACGCAATAGGTCTAAAATCTGCCAATGATGTCGCTCTTTCCTTCTTTGGCACCAAGGTCAGGAAAGTGTGATTCAGTTCTTTCAGAAGCTTTTCTTTGGTAAAGAATTTCTGTACCACCTCCACGACCTGATGTTTCAGAATATCCCAATGACGTTTGAAGAAACCACTGCTGAAGCCATCCGGACCAGGAGCCTTGTTGGGATCCGCCACCTTGACAATAGATTCCACCTCCTCCAATGTAACAGGGGCAAGAAGAATGCTATTCCCATAAGGAGTTACCAATCTCTTCGTAACAACCTCTGGGAACACGGACAGGTAGTCAGTCTGGAAATATAACTCAGAATAGTACCTGACAGTCTCGCCCTGGATCTCAGCCGGCGTCCCCACCAAAGTGCCATCCGCATCAAGAAGCTAGGAGATGTGATTCCTATTCTGTCTTGTCCGGATAACATCATAGAAGAACTTGGAGCAACGGTCGCCATCCTTCAGCCATGAACATTTGGCTCGCTGGGCCGAGCTAATCTCCTTCTGCAGCCTCAGGATGTTGACTTCTCCGATCAGCTCCTTCTCTCTAGCCGCCAGGTCCCCATTAAGCATGTCAGCTTGTATATCCTGCTGCAAGGTCCGCAACTCCACCTCCTTATCTTCTAAGGTGGTTTTGGGCAACCCATTCACCCAACTCCTGAGAGCTCTCTTCGTGGCCTTGAAGCGACGAACCAAGCAGAATTGAGCTGTCCCCTCCTGACCGCTAGTAAGCCCCTCTTCGACAGCCTCTGGGTAGCCCTCCGAGAGATACCAACTGTTGTTATACCTGAACGGGCGGGACTTCCCAAGAGATCGAGCAGTGAAGCCAACCATGATGGGGGAATGATCGCTCGTCCCAGCTGTCAGGCCCTCAGCCGAAGTGTTGGAGAAGTGACGGAACCACTCCCCATTGCCCAGAGCTCGATCAAGCTGACAAGCAACCCTGTTATGAGTTGCTTTATTGTGTCAAGTCCAGATGAAGCCTGAGCGAGACAATCTCCGAAGCCCCGCAAGCAGGAAGCATCTCTGAAAATCATAGAGGATAGAATCTGGAACTGGGCGACCACCCAGCTTCTCCCTTTGGTGCAGAAGGGCATTGAAGTCCCCGATCAAGAGGAGAGGAAGGCACGACGAGTCAGCAACAGAGGAAACACGAAAGATGTCACTCCATAGGGAATCCCGTCTCCTTCTGTCATTGTGGCCATTGACAGCCCCCAGCAAGAACCGGAAGCCACCCTTATTCACGAAGGAGATGTCAATCAACTGCTCCGTCATTAAGATCAAGTCACCATCCCAATTCTTCCAGTTCTAGAGAACCCAAATCCTGGCCATGTCACATAGAGCCAGGTTGTGTAGTTGGGCCAAATGAGAAGGGGTCCGCTGAGTAAGAGTCTTCTCACCTTTGATCTTGGATTCTAATAGAACAGAAATGTCACATTTCTCTCTGTAGAGCACCCCACAAATCTCCCTCCACCTCCCTAGCGAACACGCCCCCCTCACATTCCAGGCGATAATAGTCATTAATTAATGAGAGGTAGGGTCCCCCTGGAAAACTTCCGGATCAGCACCTGGGGAAAGTGTCGCATCCGTCGCTAAGGAATCCTTCTCCATTCCAGTCGGAACCGCCTGTTGGGGAGCGACCTGAGATAGAACCAACGCCAAGGCAGGATTGTCAACACACACCGCCTCCTCTCTGTCAGTAGTATGACCCACCACCATGGAAGGGCCATCCCTCAACAGGCCGACAGCGCGTCTCTTCCTACAGTAAACCTGCCCTCCAGACGATCCGCCATCCCCTCGTGCCTTAATCTCGGACGCCACCATACCTCTAGTAACTATACTACTCAGCCCCTGGCAAGTGGTCATCGTCCCACTCGTGGAAGCAAGGTGAGTAGATACAACGAGGCTCAAACCACCATCACTCACAGGATGAGTAACTTCCCCCTCCAAGACCTCCGCTCCACTATCATCTCTGAAATCCATATCATAGGGAGCTTCTGGAGCCTCACTAGGAGGGATAGTAGGCTCCACCAGAGGCCCAACCTCCGAACATGCACTGGCCAGATGCCCGAAGCAGGAACAACATGAACAGGTATATATATATATATATATATATATATATATATATATATATATATATTGGAAAAAAGGTAAATTTTATTCCAAAGGAAAAGCCATAATCTTACAACATACAATCTGAGTGGGACTCCCACTCATCAATTCTCCATAGCATTTACATCAAACTCGATGTTATGGAGAATGCCAACCGGAGGAGTGACCAGCCCCTCAAAGATTCGACGGTTTCGCTCCCGCCATACATGCCAAACCGAAGCAGCCAGACGAACTCTGGCTGTTCAGAACCAGTCCTGCCCTCGACCCCTGCTATCCCGGATCACCGTGATGATGTCCCCAATACATTTTTCGGAGGCACCCACTCCCAATACACGACTCTGCTTCGACCAGATCTGCCATGCCAGAGTGCACTCGAAGAAGATATACTTTATAGATTCAGGCTCTAAACAGCAAAGCACACACTTGGGATCCGGAACCGGCACTCCAAATGAACTCAGACGATCCCTAGTCAAGAGGCAGCCCGATAGAAGCTTGTAAACACACAACTGTATCTCCCTGGCCAGACCCTTGCACCAAACGAACTCGTAATCAGAACTCAGAGGAAAAGTGCACCGGATAAGGTTGTAGCAGCTACGAAATTGGAACTCCCCAGTTCCCGAAGATGCTCCAGTCGGCTCCTAAATCCACCGATCCGCAGGCAAAGCCGGATCAATAACTGTAGACAAAATGATCCCACCCAGCTCCTTAGTGAACCGATAGGATTCCGGCCTCCACTCCCCATTTCGTATGATGCGACTACACGTCAGACCACGCATGTCCTCCTGATGAGTCGGGGCTCCTCTGATGTCCATAAGCGAACGCCGATCTATCCAAGGGTCCCGCCAGAGGTCCGTACCCGACCCATCCTTCATGACCCTCCGGATAGCAGACTTGAGCACTCCTCTGTATCTCAAGACAGTCTTGAACGTAACTGAATGGTTGTTATCCGTAGAACACGTCCAAAAGTTGCCCTGCTTCACGTATCTGCTGTGCATCCAGTCCGCCCAGAGAGACCCCCCGCTGATGAATCTCCAGGCCAGCTTAAGCGCAGAAGCCTTCCTAATCTCCAGCAATGGCCTGAGCCCCACTTCTTCCTCCTTTCTGGGACGACAGAACTGCTCCCAGGGGATCGCATGCATACCCCCCTCCAAATAAAATCGGCACAGAGTCGCTCCACTCACCGAATAGTGGCCACAGGAAGGAGGATGTACTGCAGCCAAAAATGGGCCACAGCCGAGATCACCGATCTGACCAGCTCAATGCGTCCGCCAAATGATAGACCGGCTACTTGCCAACCTTCTACTCTCCTCTGGACATACTCCACCAGACTATGGCAGTCCTGATCCCGCGCATAGTTGACTGTGAGAGGCACTCCTAGGTAACGTACCGAAAGATCACCCCTCGCGATACCCAGCACATCAGCCCGCTCCTCCTTTCGGGGACACATGGAGCTGAAGTAGACCCTACTCTTATCCATGTTCATCTGGAGACCCGAAAAGGACTTCAAATCTTCCATAATAGTCGTAAGCGTCTACAACCCCTCCGTCGAAGGCTTGATGAAGACTAGCAGATCATCCGCATAAATAAGATGGGTAACTTGGGGGTCCATCCTCCGAAACAGAGGGACCAGTCATCCACGATGTACTGCCAGATCCATCAAACAAGTAAAGTACTCCATAACAAGCGTGAACAAGTAAGGGGACAATGGGTCACCATGCCTAAGCCCACGGTTGCTCTGGAAGTACCCAAAAGGAACGCCATGGATGAGAACAAAGAAGGTAGGGGACGTAATGCACTTCCGGATCAACGCAACCCAGTGTTTCGCGAATCCCATGACGGTCATCAGATGGCAGAGGAAGTCACGATTGACCATGTCATACGCCTTCCTCAGGTCCTGTTTAACACAAGCTTTCTCTCCTCCGGGTCTACTAAAACCCCTCACCATCTCATGTGCCAGGAGGCTATGCTCTGCAATCGACCTCCCCTTGATGAACGCAGCCTAATTCGAAGATACCAAGTCATGCATGATCCCCTCCATCCGCCGGCACATATGCTGCGTAATTATCTTATAAAGATAATTACAACACGCAATAGGTCTGAAATCTGCCAATGATGTCGCTCTCTCCTTCTTTGGCACCAAGGTCAGGAAAGTGTGATTCAGTTCTTTCAGAAGCTTTCCTTTGGTAAAGAATTTCTGTACCACCTCCATGACCTGATGTTTCAGAATGTTCCAATGATGTTTGAAGAAACCACTGCTGAAGCCATCCGGACCAGGAGCCTTGTTGGGATCCGCCACCTTGATAATAGATTCCACCTCCTCCAATGTAACAGGGGCAAGAAGAATGCTATTCCCATAAGGAGTCACCAATCTCTTCGTAACAACCTCTGGGAACACGGACAGGTAGTCAGTCTGGAAATATAACTCAGAATAGTACCTGACAGCCTCGTCCTGGATCACAGCCGGCGTCCCCACCAAAGTGCCATCCGCATCAAGAAGCTAGGAGATGTGATTCATATTCTGTCTTGTCCGGATAACATCATAGAAGAACTTGGAACAACGGTCGCCATCCTTCAGCCATGAACATTTGGCTCGCTGGGCCGAGCTAATCTCCTTCTGCAGCCTCAGGATGTTGACTTCTCCGATCAGCTCCTTCTCTCTAGCCGCCAGGTCCCCATTAAGCATGTCAGCTTGCATATCCTGCTGCAAGGTCCGCAACTCCACCTCCTTATATTCTAAGGTGGTTTTGGGCAACCCCTTCACCCAACTCCTGAGAGCTCTCTTCGTGGCCTTGAAGCGACGAACCAAGCAGAATTGAGCCGTCCCCTCCTGACCGCTAGTAAGCCCCTCTGCGACAGCCTCTGGGTAGCCCTTCGAGAGATACCAACTGTTGTTATACCTGAACGGGCGGGACTTCCCAAGAGACCGAGCAGTGAAGCCAACCATGATGGGGGAATGATCGCTCGTCCCAGCTGCCAGGCCCTCAGCCGAAGTGTTGGAGAAGTGACGGAACCACTCCCCATTGCCCAGAGCTCGATCAAGCTGACAAGCAACCCTGTTATGAGTTGCTTTATTGTGTCAAGTCCAGATAAAGCCTGAGCGAGACAATCCCCGAAGCCCCGCAAGCAGAAAGCATCTCTGAAAATCATAGAGGATAGAATCTGGAACTGGACGACCACCCAGCTTCTCCCTTTGGTGCAGAAGGGCATTGAAGTCCCCGATCAAGAGGAGAGGAAGGCTCGACGAGTCATTAAGGGCATTGAAGTCCCCAATCAACTGCTCCGTCATTAAGATCAAGTCACCATCCCAACTCTTCCAGTTCTAGAGAATCCAAATCCTGGCCATGTCACATAGAGCCAGGTTGTGCAGTTGGGCCAAATGAGAAGGGGTCCGCCGAGTAAGAGTCTTCTCACCTTTGATCTTGGATTCTAATAGAACAGAAATGTCACATTTCTCTCTGTGGAGTACCCCACAAATCTCTCTCCACCTCCCTAGCGAACACGTCCCCCTCACATTCCAGGCGATAATAGTCATTAATTAATGAGAGGTGGGGTCCCCTGGAAAACTTCCGGATCAGCACCTGGGAAAAGTGTCGCATCCGTCGCTAAGGAATCCTCCTCCATTCCAGTCGGAACTACCTGTTGGGAAGCGACCTGAGATAGAACCAACGCCAAGGCAGGGTTGTCAACACACACCACCTCCTCTCTGTCAGTAGTATGACCCACCACCATGGAAGGGCCATCCCTCAATACGCCGACAGCGCATCTCTTCCTACAGTAAACCTGCCCTCCAGACGATCCGCCATGCCCTCGTGCCTTAATCTCAGACGCCACCATACCTCTAGTAACTATACTACTCAGCCCCTGGCAAGTGGTCATCGTCCCACTCGTGGAAGCAAGGTGAGTAGATACAACGAGGCTCAAACCACCATCACTCACAGGATGAGTAACTTCCCCCTCCAAGACCTCCGCTCCACTATCATCTCTGAAATCCATATCATAGGGAGCTTCTGGAGCCTCACTAGGAGGGATAGTAGGCTCCATCGGAGGCCCAATCTCCGAACATGTACTGGCCAGATGCCCGAAGCAGGAACAACATGAACAGGTAGGTAGAACCCATTCATATTCCACCTTCTGGGTAAGCACCTCCCCAGAAGGGATCTCATATTCCACGATCTTCGGAAGCTCCCCCCTGCCCGAATCTCGACAAAGATCCTAGCGTAAATCAACCGCGTCCGAAAGGCAGTAGCTTCATCTGTCTTGATCGGGTTGCCCACCAAGCTGGCCAGCCGCATCAATAAAGGTATGCTCCAAAACCTTACCGGAAACTCAGGGAATCGAATCCATATTGGGATGGCATTCAGAACTTTCCTCTCACATCGCAGCTCCGGAGTCCACTCCTTGAGAATGATTAGTCTGCCGTCGAACGTCCATGGCCCGCTTTGGAGGATCCTAGCAACATCCTCCGCCAGTCCGAACTTCACATAATAGAAGCCGTTCTCGCGAGCATAGAACTCCATACTCCCCTTAGGCTGCCAGATACGCGCTGCATAACCCCGGATCTGCCCGTAGAAAGGCTTGTTGCCTAAGACATACAGGACGAGAGTATTCTTCCAGTATGCTGTCACCTTCTGGATCTCCTCCGCAGGAAACGAGGCCCGAAAACCCCTCCCTGCCTTGATCGGCGGAACGTACTCCATCGATATGGGGGTTTTCGGCCCCACAGGTTTGCAGATCTCAGCCCAGGACCGTTCAGCAGGCCGACTGGTCGTCCCAAGAGTCCTCGGGGCAACCTCCGGGCGAGGAGTCCCAGATCCCTGAACATCCAGATCCAAACTCTTCCCCTTGGCCGCCGCGGTCGCCTTTGGCCGCCAACCCACCGATCTCCCAGCAGACACCCCCGGACCCCGGGCAGATGACCGAGACCCTGACCGGTTCTGACGGCTATCAGAATGGCGATCCCTAACCTGACCCTATCCGCATCCCGTCTTCCCCCCGGTCTTCGCTACGCGACAGCGCGTAACCGTCGTCCATCCACCTCCCTCCGTTTGGCTCCCCAGAGATCCTGAACCTGCTCCGAATTCAAAGTTCAGATCAATGGGGCCACCCCGCAGCGAGTCCGACCCCCCCCCCTCTTCCCCCCCCCCCCCCCCCGTCACCGAACGGAGGCCGCCCGACCCCCCTCCCGTAGTGCCCCCCCACCCCCACCGCCCGGGGGGGGGGGTCATCGACAACCCAGGGGGGTCCACCAGACCCCCCCTGTGCTCCCCCCCCCCCCCCCGCCTGGGGGGGAGCTGCCGCGTGCGCCGGCGTCGGAGGGTCCGCCCGACCCCCCGATCCTGCTCCCGCCCCCCCCCCCCCCCCACCGCCTGGGGGGCGACCGCCCTTCTTTGCCGAGGCCCGCACCCCACTGACAAGGGGATCCGGCGGCCGCGGGGGCGGACCACGTGGAAACCCTAGCCGATCGTCCTGTGCTCCAAGCCGTTCGCCCATTATATATATATATATATATATATATATATATATATATATATATATATATATATATATAATAGGAAAACTTGATGGTGAAACTTTTGAATTCCAAAAATACCCTTATATGTCTATACTAATTAAAATGGTTCATTAATTTTAATAAGGACAACTTAGTAATTATGAAGACTACCATTTGGTCTTCCTAAAAAATCTTCCTAAGTTAATTAAAAGAATGTTAAAATACGTGCAAGGCACGTGCACACATGCTAGTATATATATATATATATATATATATATATATATATATATATATATATATATATATATATATATATATACTAGCATGTGTGCACGTGCCTTGCACGTATTTTAACATTTTTTGATTAATGTAGGAAGTGAACACGGACAGTGGCTGTCCGTGTCCGTCCGAACTCATTTTCATTAACGGACCGAACACGGACAGTAGCTGTCCGTGTCCGTCCGGTCCGTTTACACCCCTAAAGGGTAGTCTTCCTAATTACTAAGTTGTCCTTATTAAAATTAATGAACTATTTTTAATTAGTATAAGTATGTAAGGGTATTTTCGGAATTCAAAAGTTTCACCATCTAAGTTTTCCTATTATATAGTAGAATAGATATATAAAAGCCCGAAATCGGTTACAAGGCGGGCCACGAAAAACATAAAACGACCATAGCCAAACTCCACCAATGAATATCATGGGCACAAATTCCAAACCAAAAAATGAGGACCCTATGTCAATCCGGAACTACCCCGCTAATCAAGTTAGAGAGGTGTCCGGGAAGGGGTTGGTTGCCCCTCCAAGCTTTCGAGAACTGTCTCAGAACCTCAATGACCAGCTGAGGCCCATGTCAACCCGGAAGTACCCCGCTAATCGAGTTAGAGAGGTGTCCGGGGAGGGGTTGGTTGAAGCTTTTCTAACAATTCAAAAAGTGGCATTACCATTGGCAAATAATGTCTTGCCTCTAGACTGATATATAATTAATTTGAAGAGAAAAAAGATTATTTTTCTAATTTCGGAGGGCAACTCTCCAACTGTGATTAGGAATTTAGGATGTCATATATTAGCTTTTGATAATAACTACTATAAAAAAAATTAAGATTCTTAAATATATATTATATTTTATCTTCTCCTTATCTTACACTTTTATGAAAATGTGTGCTTCTGTTATTTTTCTTCTAGTATCCAATTCCAGCTCCATCTCTACCGTGGTCTCTTGTTATTTGGACGCGTAGCATGTATCGGCATCTGTCGCTGGAGATCGCGTATGCAATATAAATTTAAGACGATAATTTGAAGGATGGTTACAAATCATAAAGCAACCATGTCCTCATGTCAAATTAAGTCAACAACGAAGCAAGCAATACAGGCCAACACAGACATGCAACATAGCAACCATATAGGACAAAATTGTTATAGTATATCAAATGAAGTCAACAACAAAGTAAGCATATAGTCATTTCTAGATGAAATATGGTTGTTCATGGCGAACACGGCGGAGACATCCCAAAAGACACTAGGCCATTTGATGTCGTGTCTGATCACTGTGCCCATCGTGTGGTGTGCCACGTTCGTGCCTATGCAATATAAACTATGGTGGTATGATTAGTTAAGTTCATGCCTCATTTTATTAACAGTATGTCACATGTGCATGTGCATGCATGGATGCAACTTAGCTTGGTAGAAGTCCTACCTCAAGTGATCTGAATTCAAGTAGAATTTGAGAATTTAGATTGAATTGGATATAAAGCACAAGAAGTATAATTTATTTTTATTTTTTTTTAGCAATCACCATAGAAGCCTACATTCTTTTGTGGGAAGAAAGTACCAAGTATCATATGTGAGGAATGAGAATGACTAAAAAAATTACAGATGGTTGAACGTGTACTCATTGTATTATTTCTTAAAAAGATCTATTTAGGAGTGAATGTAATATAAACTGTATAGTCAGTGGTGAAGGAGAGTTTGGCAAGTGGCGGAGGAGATTAGATATAGAGAAATTTTAAGTTGTACTCCATTTTTATTACTCATATTTAAGGTACATTTTATCCGATTATCAAAATGTAAGACATTTTTTACTTTTGACACAAATCGTCATTGAGTGACGGTCAATCTCATTGACCATTTTTTTTTTTTACCATGCATGACCCCAATTTCAATTTTTGGCCAAGCAAGGGAGCTAAGTTAATTTCATAGTGGTGGTACTAGTACTAGAGTAGTAGTAGTGCTGTGGGTGGTGGTGGTCATCACATGATATATGATGCTGATTTGTCCTCTTGTCTTTTGGGTATGTGGTTGCCACCAATGGCCATGGCTTAGCTAGGCCTCATGGGGGTAAACTTAGCTTTCATGCAATCAATCACCGATGACAAGTGCCCCCGTCCCCGCCGCAACGTGCCCTTGCTGCTGTTGCTGCTGCCGGAGCTTCGATTGTTGTTGCTGCTGCTGTTGCTGGCACAGGGGAGGGGGCCGCCGACGAGGAGGAGGCACGTCGTGGAGGGGGCGGCGATAGGGAGGGAACCTCGACGAGGAGTGGGCGACGGCGGTGGACGCGGTTGGGTTGGACAAGGGGGTTGGGACACATGAAAGGGGAAAAGACAAAGGGTATTTTAGTAAAAAAAAATGAGGTTGACCGTCATTCAATGACGATTTTCGTCAAAAGTGGAGAGTGTCTTAGACCATCTCCAATGGTGATTTCTAAAATTGAGTTCTTATCCTACTTGGCATTGTACTTTAAGGAGATTTTCTATCATAGTTGGAAGAGTTTCTACATAGAAATTATAGACATATAAAAATGGTCTCCAATGGTTCTTCATTTCTATCCTGTGTGTCACATAGTAAAAAAACTAATTTAATGGTGTGGGGCCCAAAATAATTGTCATGAGAGATAGGAGAATTTCTATGAGAGTTTCTACATGTAGAAACCCTCCTAGAAAGTTTCTATCCTACATCATTGCCACCTAGGATAGAAATGGTGATAGAAATCACCATTGGAAGAAATTTTTTCTAAAATGGATTTCTTCCATAGAAATAGGGAAGATAGAAACCCCCATTGGAGATGGTCTTATATTTTAGTAATTGTGTTGGGTGCATCTTGAATATGGATAACAAAAGTGAAATGCAACTCAAAATTTCTCTTAGATGTATCGCGTAAAATTAAATAGTTTAAGGCTATAATCTAAATGGTTAAAAAAGATAATCAAATGACTACTATTTAAAAAAAAATGCAGAATGTTTAGGATCGGGGATCTCGATCCAAAAGACAAAAATTGAATGAAAGATGTTAATTTTTATAGACTGGTTTCATAAAAAAACAGAAATTAGGGGGTTATTTGCATAAACTCCAACTCGAAATTACGACTCTTCATTTTCCTTTATTTTTAATTTTCTTCCGTTACACTCATGGCATATGCTCCTCGAAATGAGCTGTTGGCCAATGGCACGAAACTCAAACCCTATCCCTAGACTTCGATTAGGGTTTCCGATTCCGTCCATGGCGCTGGCTCATCCGGTGACGAGCCTGTCCCCGTGCTGGCGGAGGATCGGAAATGGCGTCCTCGGAGAGAGACGGAGAGCTCTGGCGGTGGTTCTTCCGGTCCCCGGGAAAATCACCGGCGGTGGCGGGATTGCGGAGGTCGCTGCGAGAGGTGGTCCGAGAGTGGTCGGCGGATCGGCGAAGATGAGGGCGGCGGCGGCGGTGAGCGAGCAGAGGACGGGATCGGTACTGGAGATCCCGGTCACTTGCTTTCAGGTTGAAAACCCTAGCTTGTTCGTGTTCGAATTTATAATTGTTTGAAGTAGTTTGTAGCGAATTGGAATGAATCTATGTTGTGTGGACACGAATAGGAGATGACACAGTACTGACACGGGAAACGGAACATGTCGCCTATTTTTGTCTCGTAATATATTATGGATACACGAGCTCCCGCATACACTCCGAAAATCGATGCAGACATGTAGCCAACACAACATACGTGTCACCGTGTCCATGCAACATGGTAACGGTTTGACATAATTATTAACACCCCCTCAAGCTCACTGTGGGTCGACCAACCAGAGTTTGCAAGTAGAAAAAGGTTTCATTGTACAGAGTCAACTATCTACAACTGGGATGCTACGAATGGAAGAGGGATATTCGCAGAGAGAAAATGATGCTGTACAAAATGTCAGTCAATCTGGATTTGTTTTATTTATGTGCTCGCGAAACACAAGATTAGTGACGATATGAAGTGCACTAGTGTGTTCTCAGTGTAGAGGGGTATGGGTTAGGATGTAGTAAAGGTTTTTTGAAGTTTTGCAGTGAATGGCGAGGAGCCAAATAGCCAGCGCATTGATACCATGTTAGAAGATACAAGAAATTTTGGAAACCCTCAAATCAATGAGATGATGTTTCTGTTTCAAGACCAACTATATAAGAGAGAGTTACATGGTAAGCTAGCTACTAAAAAAGAGAGAATAAATACAAAACACACAAAAACTATGCAATAGTATGATACTATTTTTGAATGTCCAACACGTGTCTGACGTGACACGACACTGACATGGCAATGTTTTTCTTATGAATGAATTCGACTTAATATTGTGCTTATGAAACCAATTTTCATTAAAATATGTTGATCTTTTGTGATTCCTTTATTAGGTTAGGGAACTACATGATTACAAATTTAGTGCAACGGGTCTTTGATTAAAAGAGAGGGTTATTTTGGTGTTTGGTAAAGGATTAGCATTCTTGTGATGAGGATTCAAAGTGATGGGAAGAGAAGCATGTGTCTATAGATTGCTTAGATTTATGTAGAGCAGCCAAGACTCTTTCATTGAATTATTAGTAGATCGAGATGTGCATACCGGTGGAGATTGTTTTGGTGTTTAGGGATTAGGAACTAGATATAATTATTAGAGCTTCATTCAAGAAATAAGTTTAGAGATTCTAGAGTGATTAAGATGGTGTTGGCATTGGACCCGAACCGGACCGGTCTGATCCGGTCTAGACCGGGTCTGGTTCACTAGCGGACGACCTTGTGGGGCCAGGTCCAAATATAAATAGTGTGCCCACAAGGGGTGAACCCATTAAGGGACTCCTAGATGCCTACATAAAGGGGCTATTCTCAAATGGAGAGCTATCGCTTGCCTCCTCCTTCCTCTCTTCTCCATCCCACGTGGAAATTCCGTTGTGTGGTGGAATTAAAGGAGTCCTCTCATATGATTCTTCAACGATCATGTCTAAGAAGATCGTAGCAGGAATCCGCTTCATTTGCATTGAAGGTATATCTATAAGTTGCTTCCACTCGTACCTTCGATACCTAGATCGTTCCACGATGTATAGATGGTACATTCAAAATGTTAGGGAGAGCTAATATTACGTGGGAAGGAGGTTGTGAACATTTGGTTTATTATTTCCGGTTATGATGGTTATTCTAGAAGGGTTCATAAATATAGCAACAATTTTATTATTGCATGGGATTTGGGGTTGGGTGGGGCATGATCCTTTTCTCGTGGTATTACTGAAAAAAAATGGAACTTCAAAGAATGTGGAACGATACTCATTAGTAGATCAATGCATTTTCAGAGTACAATTCTATTACAGTAATATCATGAATATTTGATATTTGAAAGTTTACAATCCTCTGACATGACATGTTCTCTCTGGTAGTCTCTTTTATTGTACCTAGAATTCTTGCTCATTGAAGCCAGCTTTGCTTCCTTTGAGCTTTCATACTGAAGCAAATTACAAGTCAGATATGGGCACTCGTTAACTCGTCTACCTACTCAATCTATTCTTGATGAGGAATCTCTCATAAGGACTATACACATTAATTTTATCAGATCTTAGGTGTTCCTGAGAAAGCTGAAAAAGACGAGATTGTTAAAGCAGCTATGGAGCTGAAAAATTCGGAGGTTGAGGATGGATATACAACCGATCTAATTGTGTCCTGTCAGGTATCTGATAAGTGCTGTGGAGTCACTCTTTTCTTCATTGCATTTTGTTCGTAAAGAACAAAAAATAAGACTAAATGTATTTTATCTTTTTGCAGGATCTCTTGGTAGATGTGCGGGATAAGCTTCTTTTTGAGCAAGAGTATGGTGGCAATTTGAAGGAAAAGGTTCCACCGAAATCTTCCCTTTGTATCCCTTGGGCTTGGTTGCCTGCTGTTCTATGCATTCTGCAGGAGGTATGCTTAAATCATCCACAATATTTTATTAATGTTATGGGCAAGCAAATTGTTCTTGCTTAATTATTTGAGCAAATATAAAGAGTCCCATCCTAGGATCTTCACTTTTATAGTTTTATCAACAACCCATTGTAGCATTATTTTTTCTATCACTTTGCGTTGAGTTTAAAATCTTGAAAAACATCCTACAAAAATAAAAATAAATCAAACTGCCACCTTCCGAAGCATAAAAGGTTGAAAGTGAAAGAGTAAATTTATAAAAACACCCTCTCTCTCTCTCTCTCTCCCTTCTCCTTCTGCCCCGTGGGTAAGCGAACAGCGGTTCTTCGGGCGGCAGGAGCTGCGGGCAAGTGCTTGGTGTTGACACCAAAGACCAATTGATGCCTTGACACTTGTAGCTTTGGTTGGTACACCACCAACCTCTCTTCTCAACATGGGCGATGTTCTCACAACCATGTCCAGATATGCGCTGTACCTGTTTCCCTCTTTTCTCTCCCTGAGCCCAACCCCTTTCTAGTTATCAACCATGATCTCCCCCTCTACCCTCGAATGCCCATCCTGTGCTACAGGTGTTCAATTTATAACTCATTTCTTTTAATGATAAACGGCAATAGGAATAGGGAGACCACTTGATGGAAACGATGAGACCATTTGATGGTTGACTTGGAAATATTCAATTTACAACTTGTTTATTGTAAATGTTTTAAGATGTATATATCACACTGAATGGTGTGGATCATGTATCAGGATTGTCCTACGATCGGCGTGTAAGCCTCTGCCTGGGTGCTGGTCTAAATTGGCAGTCCATATTTAAAAACAATAGTGACAATATACATAGTTATTTAGTTATTTTACGCGCTTCTCAAAGGTGATGGTGAAATTTAAACTTATATCTTCAGGTTGGTGAAGTGAAATTGGTTCTAGAAATTGGTCGAGCCTCTTTACACCTTCCAGAGGTTAAGCCATATATTCATGATTTGCTTCTCTCGATGGCACTTGCAGAAGTAAGAACTATCAACAAAGAAGAAATTTTGAACGTATTTTATTATTACTTCTGCATCTCTCTTATGATTTTATATTTTGCTATCTGGGTACTCATTCTTGAAGTGCACAATTGCAAAGACTAGTTTTGAGAAAAATAAAGTATCTGAAGGATTTGAAGCCCTTGCTCGCGCTCAGTATCTTCTAAGGAGCAAAATCTCTTTAGAGAAAATGCCACTTCTTTCACAGGAAAATGTCTTTCCTATAACCAAAGTTTACTTTGGAATCCTATATGTTCAAGAATACTGAATCTATGCGGCATGGTTCCAGATAGAAGAATCCTTGGAGGAGCTTGTGCCTGCTTGCACACTAGATCTCTTAGGTTTGCCTCACATGCCAGATAATGCTGAACGTAAGCAACGTGCAATTGCAGTCCTGCGTGAGCTGCTTAGACAGGGTCTTGATGTTGAAACTACCTCTAGAGTTCAAGACTGGCATTGTTTCCTGAACCAAGCTTTGAAGAAGCTAATGGCTACTGAAATAGTAGATATAATATCTTGGGATGCCTTAGCAATTGCTCGCAAGAATAAAAAATCACTTGAATCTCAGAACCAGAGAGTTATAGTTGATTTTGATTGCTTTTACATGGCATTGATTGCTCATATTGCTCTTGGATTTTCAACGAGACAAATCGACTTGGTATCTCCTCTCATCTGATGAAATTAATTCTAGCCCTTTTTACAATTGGTAACTCGTGCATTTGGCTATGCAGATAAGTAAAGCTAAAACGATTTGCGAGTGTTTGATTGAATTGGATGGGGTGGACTTGAAGTTTGAGCAAGCATTTTGCTCATTACTTCTTGGGCAGGTATTATTTTTCTTAAATTTCTAGAACTCTGTATTTAGATACACTGAAAACTTACTATAGGTGGTCAGGGTGGTGAGAGAGAGGCTGTTGAAAAGCTTCGCCAGCTTGAAATCAACGGGACTTCATCATCATCAAGAAATTTTGGGACGATTGCTCCAGTAAAAGGCATCAAAGAGAAGGGCTCTTCAAGTCAGTTACTGGTAAATTCTATACCAGTTACTACTTTCATTATTTTCTGAATATTTCATTATTAAATCGACGAAGGCAATGAAACATGTGCAACCTTGGAAACTTCTTTTATGTTGAGATATGACATTTGTTTGGTATTATCTTGTGGAAATGCATGTCAATTGCTTATTCATGGCGGTTCAATATGCTCTATTTTCATAGAAATGTTCGACGCGTAGCTTTGTTAAAATATGGTCTTTGGTTAACAGACTCCAGTGGGATGTGAGTGGGGGATTCGAGTGGTACGAGAAGAAAAGATTTGGCGACAGACTTCTTCAGAAAATTTAGCAAATAAAGAAGAGATCCTTATATTCTGCTGTTAATAGAAGTAGATAAGTGGATAACAAAGGGAAACTTAGATGTTAGAGTATGTGAAAATGGGATTTCGTGACAGACTTGCTCAGAAATTTTAGCAAGTCACTAAAAGATCCTTGTAAACTGCTGTTAATAGAAACAAGTCGAGAACAAAGGGAAACTTTAGATATTGGCATCTCAGGCATTATGTGGCATAATGGTAATAGTTCTTCACTAGGATAGCAAGCAAGTAGAGAAGTTATGGAATAGAAGACGGATGGTAAAACGTAAGTGCAATTACAAAGGCAAAGGAAATGGAAAATTTGAAAACAGTGGAAAAAGAATAAAGAGACACTAGAAGAGGATCTTGAGAAATGAAATTAATTCTAAAAAGGAAAGCAAGTCCTGTAAACTAATTCCAACCTAAATAAACTTATAAAGGCATCTTGAGAAATAATCTCCCAAAGCACATGCAGACTATGATAAATTGGCCAAATGGATCGTTATGGAACATCTACGTATCTAACATGCCTAAAAGATGTCTCTCGTCAGTCACCCCAACATCTAATAGCCTAAAATGCATGGTAAGAGTTGAAGTAATATTGTTTAGAGATTGTTCCTGTCATTATTCCCAGAATCCATTAGCAGAATAACATCAAAATCCTACAATGGATATCGAACGTATCTTGGACCTCATTTGACAGTAGATTGAATTAGGATAACATCCCTATGTTTAGATTCTCCTGATTTATGGAAGCATTTGGGACAAACATATATACACTTACATGAAAAGAAAAAGGATTAATAGAATCTTTGTATTGTAACAATTTGTTTTTACTGACAAGAAGGGATATAGCATCTAGCATACTTATTACTTGGATTCCTTAAAAATGTAAACCGAACTGGGAGATTTCATTCCCCATTAATTAGAGCTTAATAACTTCTGCGAAGATTATCAGATTTAAAAGATAAACCTATAGTAGACATGCTATAACTTATATTGATAGGCATGCTAGATTTGCTAGACATACGCCTTTACTAATTTGTGATATGACAAAACTGGAAGGTTTCTTTTATTGGTATGAATTGCATCTATGAAACAACCTATTGTTCAACAAAATTTGGATGTCCAAATGCAGTTGGTCCTTGTGTCTATTACTTCTGAATAGCATGAATAGCATATCAGTACTTTGTGGTGCCAAATAGCCACCGTGTACACTATCAATTTTTACGGTGAACAACTTTGCTGTTTAGAAACACGAATTATTATGTTCTGTTATGAGCGTAAGTATCATTGATCACGAACTTGCCCTTAGGTTGAAATTGTCTCATGCCAGACGACCTGCTGAAATTGACCAGGAAACGTGGCTGAAGGATGCTGTCCTTTGTGTTTTTCCGGATACTCAAGATTGTTCTCCATCCCTGGTGAGTCTTCTAGAAGAAGGATATCAGAAAGTCCTTTTGTTGGATTTATTTTAAGTAGCAGATATCGATCTGTAGGCCAATTTCTTTGGTGGTCCTAAGCGATTTCTCAGAGCTAGCAAGCAGAGTCTAGGGACATTAAAGCCAGTCCGTTCTATCACTCATCAATCACCAGGTCTTTTTCCTCGGCTCAGAACTTTAGGTGAGCAATCTCGTATAGATTCCTCGGAACATTTAGGAGAGGTTGCCAAGCAACTGTCACCACCTAACTTGCAAGGCCAACGAACTGTGGACAAGGCTATTGGTAGCACTGGAGGTCCCACACTTCAGCTAAGGAGAAAACTTAGCCTGCAGCATTCAAAATTATGGCAGAGTTGGTGTTTCTCAGGAGAACTGGCAGGAAGGATTTCATGTGCATTGCTTGTGGGCTGTTTTATATTCAGTACATTCAAGCTGTTGGCTCTGCAGTTTGAAAATTCTGGTAAACTTCCAAATAGGTTGCAATCGAGTTACCCAAAGTTGAATATCAGTAGCCCTACATGGAGCATGAATGGTTTACCAGGTTCACAAAGCAATAAATTTTTCGATAATAAAGTGGGTGGGCAGCTTGGGAAGCTGCTGGCAGTGTTCAGGCTGAACCATAACCATCAAACAAGGGAAGGAAGTGCACAAGATGCATGGCCCTCTGATAGTTTTTCCTCTCTAACCACAGCATCAGCAATTGCTGGTACTTTGTTGAAGAGAACCCAGATGCCTCAAGAAGAAGCGGAAGCCTTGGTCAAGCAATGGCAAGATATAAAATCTGAGGCACTAGGTCCTGATCACCAAATTCAGGTCCTCTCTGAGATTCTTACCGAATCAATGCTTTCAAAGGTAAATTTTCGTTTGAACTAGTCCTTTCATTTTTAAGGATACTTTGTTGATCTGTAATTTGTCCATTATTTTGTAACAGTAGCAAGATTTAGCAAATCTAGCGAAAGCCAGATCGTGCTTTTGGAGATTTGTTCTATTGCAGCTGTCTATCCTACGAGCTGACATTGTATTGAATGAAGTTGGTAATGAAATGGCTGAAATTGAGGCTGTGTTGGAGGAAGCTGCTGAGCTTGTCGATGAATCTAAGCTGAGAACACCAAGTTACTGCAGGTTAATCTCACAGCCAGTTAAAACGTCTGTCAGGCTCTTTATTAACTTTGTCATTTTATTGTTTTTGGTTGCATTGTTTGCTGCAGTACCTATAAAGTCCAATATGTATTGGAAAGACAGGACGATGGATCATGGAAGTTCTGTAGAGGTGGAATACAGAGCCCCTAATGATTTTCCAGCATGTTAATTAAATAATAGGTTTTGTTGCTTTCCACAAAGCAACATGCAGTTTTCATGACTTCAATCTAGGAGAGGTACAACATGATGGTATTATTTTGGGTTATCAATTTGATTCTATGAATATTCTTGACTGACATTCTTTTAAATTTGTTTGTTTCAGAATTTGTACATATGGGTATTGTAGGTGGTGGTCATATTTGCATAATTGTTTTCCAAGTAACTGCGTTGTTCAGCTCTCGTTGCCTTACTAGTATGATACAAAATTCTGACAAGGTCATCAAGGGAAGTACAAATCCTGTGCCTCAATCCAGTTTGAGATCCGTGCCTCGATACGTGGACTGACCATTTTCCACGTTTGGTAGCGCCTTCTTTTATTTGCTTTATTGTTGTTTTCTTTGGAGGCTTGAAAAGGAAAAGAGAGAGGACATAGATTTCTAATTGTGGAATTTGTTCTGGATAACTGACAGTTGCACAAGATTTTCTTTGGAGGCTTGAAAAGGAAAAGAGAGGACAGATTTCTAATTGTGGAATTTGTTCTGGATAACTGTTAGTTGCAAGATGATGTAACTATGAGTAGAGTTGTTGTGTAAGTTATTATTTTTCTTCTCAAATTTATGGGGGAAACTGTTCCTTGTATTTTTGTTCAGTCAGATTTTTGTCAACAAACTAGTGGGTTCTTTTCCCCTGTGCTTATACAGGAGCAAAAGTCTATTCATCCTCTCATCAAGTGAGAAGAAGGGAAAAAAAAACACATCCAGGTGATGCTGAATTTTTGTTTAGAATTTCAGATGAAATTGGTCTTACATTGTTGAAAATCTTTTGTTTAAGTTTTGGATGGAAATGATGTAGTTAAGCAATCTCAACTTTATTAAGGAAAAGGAGGATAAGACATGGGACCCTTTTATTAAAGGAAAACAGCTAGAACTAGGACATTTGAATTAAATGTTAAGAGAGCTATGCTTAAGCAAAAGTAGTGTTCCCGAAAACGTGTCCGAGTAGCATAGATTGAACATAAAAGGCTTTTGCTTTATATTCGCTACCGAAGGCCATGTTAGGTCTGTACTTCTTGCCTGTTAACTGAACACAATGGACTGTAAAATAGATAAAGCAGTCCATTGTCCGTACGAGTCCAGCTTGATTGTCCGTACGAGTCCGGCTTGATTAATGGTTCGACCGTGGACCGTCCGATTGAATTAACGAACATAGTTTGGACATTTTTTTGGGACCGTTTAAAAATCGGATTCAGATACAGTCATATCCATGTCCGGTCCGAATTTGTCCGTGGACCAATAGTGAAGGTTTCTTTTAATTTTGCATCAATTATGTCATTTTATGACGAGAATGCCATCGAGGTTAAGAAGCTTATGGCCACCATCAAGTATGGCTTGTAATACATGTTGGTTTACAATGGCTCAAATCAAATCGGTAGAGCATTTTTGATTGGTAAATCTAATTACTTTACTCCGTGCAATGATCAGTGCACATGGCGATTTCTCCTGATAACTAAACTAATCAAAAATTGCATTATTGAATGCGATCAGCCGAGTAACATCTGGAATTAATATGTGCCAGCGAATTAAGTTATTATATTATGCATGTATGTTAACCAATCTCTATGAGTCTGCTACCATCAGATCTATATTTTGGTATACAAAGTTATCATATATTTATGATGGTCCGAGTTTGTCTGCGGACTGTCTGATTGAATTAACGAACAGTAATTGTCCGTGTCCGTTCGGCCCAAACTCGTTTTTATTTTCGGCCCGAACTCGAACAGTAACTGTCTGTGTCCGTCCGGCTCGTTTACACCCCTAAACACAATGTCGATCAGGTCTTGCATCTAGTGATGTAAACATATAGGGGGTGAGCGTTTGGTTTATTCGATTTCAATCGAACTGAAATTAGCCATAACCTAAACCGTACTGAACCAGTAATTAATTCGGTTTGTTCGGTTGGATTATTTGTATTATTTAATAGGTCAGACACAAAGTTGAAATTGTGGTTAAATAATATTAAAAATTATAATTTATATATATATAAATGTTATTTTCAAAATATACAAAAAATATATACATTTTTTATCATAAAATATCCATAAAATTGAGGATACTTAATCATTGTCTAAATCTTATTCGGCTATCGGTTTTGGACCGAAAGTCAAAACTGAACAGAATAAAATGTTTTAGTAGTTTCAAAACAAAAACCAAAGCAATCTCTTATTTAGTTTGATTCTAGGTTCAAAACTGAATAATGCTCACCCCTAACACCGGACAAGGATCTGAGTTCAAATAAATGTGTATTGACATCTTGGTATGGATTTATGATTCAGTATTTGTACTAATATATAATCTAAATATTATGAGTATCACTAACTAACTTTACGATATGTAATACTTTCTTGCCTAAAAATAGTATTATTTATAGATAAGAAGCTATTAAGTCACGGAATTATAATTTTTATACTAATCTAAAACCATCTTAACCCTCATGTGACTTGTTCTTCTTTTATGAGAAACTTTCTTTCTAGCTCTTTCATTGAACATGCAACGTGTGTGCCCCGACCACTAAGTAACTACTAAGTAACTAATAAGCCAAGCAGGAGAAAATGACACCTCAAAAAAAGCAGCAGCAGCCAATTTACTCGTGCATAACAAATATATGGTTCTTCAGTCACAAGCTCAAAAGCCCACAGAAATTTGATGTTTCAAACGACGTCGAGGCTTGGAAAAGTCATAAGCACGTTGAAATTTTCGAGATCTGTTTTCATAGTTATACTTCTATAGTTTCTTTACTGGTCAGCTTGTCATCTTTTCTCTTTTATGTTCTTTCTTTCACTCTTGTTTGATAGACACCAGTTGAAAAGAACCGAGTATAATGTGGGAACAGCCTCAGTTCTCTCTCAAATATAACCTACTGGAACTTCACACGAAAGTAAGAATCGATAACTCATAGAAAACACTGAAGGAAAATGAATGAAGAATGAAGTCTTTTGATTTGATATTCCGTCTCAACTTGATGAAACGTTGGACATCAGACAGACAAAAGGAGAAAAAAAGGTCCAACAGTTTGGATGATTTGTGACCAAGTGTTCTTCGAGGCTTTTGGTCTGTCAATTTGAGTGTATAGCACACCAAACCAAAAAGATGATCTAAGAAAACTTCAAAGACATTAATTTCCACTGGGCCTAAAAATGCTCCTGCTCTGCTACCTGAACCTTTTCATTTCTTCTTTTTCCCACCCTTGCCAGATCTTGAAGGTCCTGAAGTTGTCGAGGCATTCACAGGCTCCTGTTTCTTAGCCCTTCCTGGATGTCTGGGAACCAACTCCGCAACCTGGAGCATCAGCTGCTTCCCTGAAAACATAAGCTCCCCATGTTAAAGAGACGATTAGGACTGGAAAAAAAAAAACTGCTTATATATTTTCCCTCAAAACAGAAGTTCATCGTGTTTGTGCAAGTGAACAAGGAAAAACTAAAGCTCGACAAGGATGCACCCTTTAAGATTTGAACTAAACATTATTTCTGAGTAGTTTTTGCCCACAACAAGAATACCTCTAGATTCAGATTAGAGGCGCCATCAAAGAAATAAAATTTTCTTTGCTTAATAGAACTTGCAAACACTTTTTAAAGGAATAACCCGAAACGTGATTGAGATCAGGGATATCGCTCCCTGAACAAAGGACATGGTCTGAAACTGCATCTTTCATGTCCTTGACCTATCCGGAGAAATTAGTCTTCATGCAGGACTGGATGTCTTCCCTATATTGAAGATACACACTCTGCAAGGGGGGTAGCCACTGTTGCACCAAATTTACTTTCATCCTGTCCCCTAAATGGTGCCATGACGGAGGAGTTCCTAGCTAAAATAAATTGGCCTTGTCGAACAACTAAAATTGCTACCTTCACGTGGCAAATCCCCAAGACAAATCTACCAACAGGAGGCACATTTGAACTGTTAAACACAGGGGCAAAGGGTATCCTCAATTGTGTGTAACAGAATGCAGGGGTGGGTAGGACAAAATGCATCATATCTGATGCCCCAGAGCTTCCAAGCTGACTGGATGATGTGGTTGACATGTGTATAGTGGCCAAGTACTTATTGGTTAGCCTCCTTATCTAGCGAGCAAATAGTTACTTCTATGATTAGGTCTTGTAACAGGTTGATGTTTATGTTTAGGGGATACGTTTAGGCCTCTCTTGCCCAGCCAGCTAAGGCACACAGCCAGCTCGAAGGCAAGGGGCAAGAGCAGTTGGACCTGAGAGGCAACTTAGTGGGGACCATCATAGGTTGCCAACCCATAGTGGAACCTATTAGATTGATTTAATTCAAATTAAGTGCAGCCATGTGCTACAAATCCTTGCAGCTTTGACTCAACCAATCAACCCATCCAAATATGGAAACCCACTAGACCCACCTCGCCATAGTTGGAGATTGGAGGCCCAAACCTCAACCAAATCAACCCAAACCAAAGCCATACGAACCCTAACAAATAAAACCTCATATTCTTATATTTTAACCTTCAAAAAATCGTATCCCTCTTCCTATCCATTGCAAAAACCGAAACCCCCTCCCAGCTCAATTCAGCTGCAGCACCTTGTGGCGTAACGACAGTTTCGATCTCTTCCCGACCCCTTCCCGACCTCTAATGACGCTCCACGAATATTCGTCGCAAAACTAATGCGACCCTCTACAATCCTATCACCCCCCATACGTTCACAACCTCTAAGATCCCATATCGATTCAACGGGAGCATCAATTTGTCACCATTACACATATCAAAAACATTTTCAATGATTTTCCCTTGTTTTATCCTTGAATGGAACTCCCTACCTTCCTGTGAATGTAATGACTTATTATCCATCTTTTATGATATTGTGGCCAAATTATTTCAATTCTCGAAAGGTTTTCTTGATTGCCAATACTTAAATAAAGCCAATAAAGCATGGATTTATTGAAATAAATAAAACCTCATATAAGGTCTCTTCCAACTTTAAGTTTAACTTCAGCCATCCTGCTCAAAATTCACCTTTTATGTTCCTAGCTAGTATTTGCAGGACATCTCTACCACTGTGCAGGAATTAGTTATATATGACAGCGGTTGGGTTTCCTTGCCACCTTGCTAAAGACTACGTAAACAACACACATTTGACACCCATTGTTAGAGCATAACCTATTGATAAAGGGGAGGGAAAGAGAGGAGGGAAACGGCTTTTCAATCATATATGAGCTGAGATTAGACCAAATTTTAGCCTCCTTTTTATGTATTTTGAACCATTTGTTTTTAATTTTTGTTTTGCTTAGTTTAAATGCCGTATATTGATCGCAAACTCAAAACTATCCAACTTATCTTTTTATCATAAATGAAAGGCAACACAACCATTCTTACTAAAACTGAACAAACAAAATCAATATATATGATAAATACAACAACAAAGTCTTTATCCCAACTTTTCAGGATCGGCTATTTGAATCCTTTCTCCCATTTATCACTGTTAAGGTCACCTCTGTAAAGTTAGCAAAAACTGTATCCTCTTTACAGATCCAATCCATGTTTGTTCAGGTCGACCCCTAGTTCTAGCAACTTCTTTACTGTCCCTACTCCTAGCAACTTATTTACTAGCCAAACCACCTGAGATGATTTCTCTCATCTTACCCTTAATTGGTGTCACCTAAGTTTTCACGAATGCAACCATTTCTTATCTTAACTTTTAATGTATTGCCACTGTCCATTTTAGCGTTCTCATTTCAGCTACACTCATTTAGGCTGGACTGTCGCCAAACACATAAAAGGTTAAGTATCCCAATTTGATTAAGAGAGAGGGGGAAAGGAAAATCTATAGTCGAGAAGCTATGCCAATTGAGGTGATTTTGAACATATTTCTTAATTGGCCAACACTCTGATACATATACATGGTTGGTCTTATAGTTATTTTCTTGTAGAATTTTTCTTTTTACTTCAAGGGCATGTTGCAATCAGAAAACACTCCAAAAACATACCTCTACTTTATTCAAGGTATTATAATTCTGTGAACAAACACTCAAATATTGTTGCTTGTATGTATATCCCAGAGATAAGTCGTTGCTGAAGTAGCAAAGTTAAATGATGTAGCACCAACAAGCTCCAATCAAGGATATTAATGCAGCCGAGGACAAGGGTATCACAAAATCAAGTTGATGTTTTGTTAGGATATGACCTTCATATGCATGGTCCATTCGATGTCGAGGTCATTGGTGATGTTTTGTTAGGATATGACCTTCATATGCATGGTCCATTCAATGGTAGCAGTCAAGCGCCGTGTGTCGAAGGCGATTACAAATCTGACACACAGGATTGCTAGGATGTTGACTAGAAGGACGGGCTGGTGCTGAAGAGGTGGAACGACAACGCCTACTCCCACACCCACGACCATGGAAAAGTTCCACGACCTCGACCAGAATAGTCTTGATTTGAGAATGCAGACTGTTTGAGAACATACAATTTTGTTGGGGAAGCATCAACGGCTGGAGTAGAGTATAGCTACATCCACAATTCTGCGCCGAGAAGGAGAGCCACGAGATTATCATAGGAAATAAGGGAGATTTCCCTGAATGGACCATGCAATGGACCATGCATATGAAGGTCATATCCTAACAAGGAAATATACTTAAATATCGGTAACGTTACCTTGAGCATAGAAGTTACCCACCAAAAAATATGAGTAGGTTCAAACTCGATTCTCAAAGTTCCTGATGCTTCGTGAACATACCTGTAGACAACTAAACTATCCTAAAGTCATTCGATATTCCAAGATAGTCAAGTAAAGGTTTATCCACTAATAAGTTTTTCCTTTAAAAAAATTCTAACTTTTTTTGTTCAAAAATTTTCGCTAGTCAAAACATTGAAGCATTTGTGGGTCTGTTTACTTCGTATTGGGGAAGGCTCTTGCCTTATCCCCTATTACAAAATGAAATCAGTAAATGGTAATGCTTATCCCCTATTACAAAATGTTATCAGTGTGTATATATATATATATTTTTTTTTTGGAAAAAGGTAAATTTTATTCCAAATGAAGAGTCATAATCATACAACATCCATACTGAGTGGGACTCCCACTCAGCACTCATCCATTCTCCATAGCGTTCACATCAAACTCAATATTATGGAGAATGCCAACCGGAGGTGTGACTAGTCCCTCAAAGATCCGGCGGTTACGCTCCCGCCAAACATGCCAAACCGAAGCCGCCAGTTGAACTCTAGCTGTACGGAACCAGTCCTGACCTCGTCCCCTGCTATCTCGTATCACCGGAATGATGTCCCCAATGTATTTACCAGAGGCGGACACTCCCAATACCCGACTCTGCTCCGACCAAATCTGCCATGCCAGGGTGCACTCGAAAAATATATGTCTAATAGACTCAGGCTCCAAACAGCAAAGTACACATTTGGGATCCGGCACAGCCACTCCAAAAGCACTCAGGCGATCCCTCGTTAAAAGGCGGCCCAGAAGAAGCCTATAAACACACAGCTGCATCTTTCTAGCCAGACCCTTACACCAGACGAAGTCGTAATCGGAACTCAGAGGAAAGGTGTGCCGGATAAGATTGTAGCAACTACTGAACTGGAACTCCCTCGAGCCCGAAGATGCTCCAGGCGGCTCCCAGACCCATCGATCAGCAGGCAAAGCCGGATCAATGGCTGTAGACATGATGAACCCTCCCAGCTCCTCAGTGTACCGATAAGAATCCGGCCTCCACACTCCGTCTCGTAAGATCCGACTACACGTCAGACCTCGCCTGTCCTCCAAGTGAGTCGGGGAACCCCTAATGTCTAGCAAGGAACGCCGATCAATCCAAGGGTCCCGCCATAGATCCGTGTCCGACCCATCCTTCATGACCCTCCGGATAGCAGACTTGAGCACACCCCTGTGTCTCAGGACAGTCTTGAACGTGACAGAATGGTTGTTATCAGGAGAACACGTCCAGAAATTGCCCTGCTTCACGTATCTGCTGTGCATCCAGTCCGCCCAGAGAGACCTCCCGCTAATGAATCTCCAGGCCAGCTTGAGCGCAGAGGCCTCCCTGATCTCCAGCAACGGCCTGAGCCCCACACCTCCCTCCTTCCTGGGACGACAGAGCTGCTCCCATGAGATCGCATGCATGCCTCCTCGCCAAAGGAAATCAGCACAAAGACTCTCCACGCGTCGAATAGTGGCCACCGGTAGGAGGATGGACTGTAGCCAAAAATGGGCCACAGCCGAGATCACATATCTGATCAGCTCAATGCGACCGCCAAAAGACAGACCGACGGCTTGCCAGCCTTCTACTCGCCGCTGGACATATTCTACCAAGCCATGGCAGTCCTGATCCCGCGCATAATTGACTGTGAGGGGAACTCCTAAATACCGCACCGGGAGATCACTCCTCGCTATACCCAGGACAGCAGCCCGCTCCTCCTTCTGCGAACACCGGGAACTGAAGTAGACTCGACTCTTATCCCTGTTCAGCTGGAGACCCGAGAAGGACTTCAGATCTTCCATAATACCTGCAAGCGTCTGCAACCCCCTCGTCAAAGGCTGGATGAATACCAGAAGATCATCAGCATAAATAAGGTGGGTAACTGGCGGGTCCATCCTCCGAAACAAAGGCACCAGCCGACCCCGGTGCACAGCCAGGTCCATCAAACAAGTAAAGTATTCCATCACAAGGGTGAACAGGTAAGGGGACAATGGGTCACCTTGCCTCAGCCCACGGTTGCTCTGGAAATACCCATAAGGAACGCCCTGGATGAGAACTGAGAAGGTAGGG
The DNA here is from genome assembly GCA_029216955.1 of Iris pallida. Lineage (NCBI taxonomy): Eukaryota > Viridiplantae > Streptophyta > Magnoliopsida > Asparagales > Iridaceae > Iris > Iris pallida. Next base: position 8,694,902 of record JANAVB010029818.1, on the reverse strand, counting down.
GTCGTGATGCACTCCCTGATCAACGCAACCCAGTGATCCGCGAATCCCATGGCAGACATCAGATGACATAGGAAGTCACGATTTACCATGTCATACGCCTTCCTCAGATCCAGTTTAACACAAGCTTTTTTCCTACCAGGTCTGCTGAATCCCCTCACCATCTCATGAGCCAGGAGGCTATGCTCTACAATCGACCTCCCCTTGATGAACGCAGCCTGGTTAGGGGAAACCAAGTCCTGCATGATTCTCTCCATCCGCCGGCACATAAGATGCGTAATTATCTTGTAAAGATAATTATAACATGCAATAGGTCTGAAATCAGTCAATGCAGTCGCGCCCTCCTTCTTAGGCACCAAGGTCAGGAAGGTGTGATTCAGCTCCTTCAAAAGCTTCCCCTTAGTGAAGAACTCCTGGACCACCTCCACAACCTGCATCTTCAGCATATCCCAATGGCGCTTGAAGAAACCACTGCTGAAGCCATCTGGACCGGGGGCCTTGTTGGGATCCGCCCCCTTGACAATAGATTCCACTTCCTCTAAAGTGACAGGGGCAAGAAGGATGCTATTCCCAAATAGAGTCACCAAGCGCTTCGTAACAACCTCTGGGAACACGGACAGGTAGTCAGTCTGGAAATATAAATCAGAATAATACCTGACAGCCTCGCTCTGGATCTCAGCCGGTGTCCCCACCAGAGTACCATCCGCATCAAGCAGCTGGGAAATGTGATTCCTATTCTGCCTAGTCCGGATAACGTCATAGAAGAACTTGGAACACCGATCTCCATCCTTCAGCCAGGAACATTTGGCTCGCTGGGCCGAGCTAATTTCCTTCTGCAGCCTCAGAATGCTGACTTCTCCAACCAGCTCCTTCTCTCTAGCCGCCAGGTCTCCATTAAGCATGTCAGCTTGCAGATCCTTCTGTACGGATCTCAACTCAGCCTCCTTATCCTCTAGCGTAGACTTGGGCAACCCCTGCACCCAACTCCTGAGAGCCCTCTTCGTGGCCTTGAGTCGACGAACCAAACGGAATTAAGCCGTCCCCTCCTGACCACTAGATAAGCCCTCAGCGACAGCCTCCAGGTAGCCATCCGAGAGATACCAACTGTTGTTATATCTGAACGGACGGGACTTCCCAAGAGATCGAGCAGAGAAGCCAACCCTGATGGGGGAGTGATCACTCGTCCCAGCTGCCAGTCCCTCAGCCGAAGAGTTAGGGAAGTGACGGAACCACTCCCCGTTGCCCAGAGCTCGATCAAGCTGACAAGCAACCCTGTTGTGAGTTGCTTTGTTGTGCCACGTCCAGATGAAACCTGATCGAGACAGCTCCCTCAGCCCCGCAAGCAGGAGACATCTCTGAAAATCCTGAAGGATAGAATCTGGAACCGGCCGACCACCCAGCTTCTCCCCATGATGCATAAGTGCGTTGAAGTCCCCGATCAAGAGCAAAGGGAGACAAGACGACTCAGCAGCATCGGAAACACGTGAGATGTCCTTCCAAAGAGACTCCCTTCTCCTTCTGTCATTATGGCCGTAGACCGCCCCCAGTAAGAACCGGAAGCCATCCTTGTTCACGAAGGAGATGGCAATTAACTGTTCCGTCATCAATATCAAGTCACCATCCCAACTCTTCAAGTTCCAGCGAACCCAAATCCTGGCCATGTCGCAAAGGGCCAGATTGTGCAACTGGGCCCAATGGGAAGGAGTCCGCCGAGTAAGGGTCTTCTCCCCTTTGATTTTGGATTCTAAAATAACAGAAATGTCACACTTCTCTCTGTGGAGCACCCCACATATCTCTCTCCACCTCCCTAGCGAACACGCCCCCCTCACATTCCAGGCGATAATGGCCATTAATTAATAAGAGGAGGGGCCCCCTGAGAAACATCTGGAACGGCACCTGGGGAGGGTGCCGCAACCGTCGCTAAAGGATCCTCATCCATACCCGTCGGAACCGTCTGATGGGGAACGACCGGAGATAACACCAACGCCCAGGCAGGATTGTCAACACACACCATCTCCTCTCTGTCTGTGGTACGTCCCTCCAGCATGGAGGGGCCATCCCGCAGCTGGCCGACCGCACGTCGCTTCCTACAGTAAACCTGCCCTCCAGCCGAACCGCCCTCCCCTCGTGCCTCGGACTCCGTCGCAGCCATGCTTCTGGTAACTATACTACTCGGCCTCAGGCCAGTGGATACCACCCCACCTGCAGGAGCAAGTTGGGTAGATACAACGATGCTCAACCCGGTATCACTCCCCTGATTAGTAACCTCCTCCTCCACGACCACCACTCCGCTATCATCTCTGTAATCCATATCACATGGTGCTTCGGGGACTTCACTAGGCGGGATACAAGTCTCCACCGGGGGGCCGGCCTCTAAGCAAGCACTGGCCAGATGCCCGAAACAGGAACAGCGTGAACAGGTAGACGGAACCCATTCATACTCCACTTTCTGGGTAAGCACCTCCCCAGAAGGGAGCTCATACTCCACCATCTTCGGGAGCTCCCCGCCAGCCCGAATCTCCACAAAAATCCTCGCGTACATCAACCGCGTCCGAAAGGTAGTGGCTTCATCTGCCTTGATCGGGGTGCCCACCAGACTAGCAAGGCGCATCAACAGGGGAATGCTCCAAAACCCTACCGGGAACTCGGGAAATCGGATCCAAACTGGGATGGCATTCAGAACTTCTCTCTCGCAACGCAGCTCTGGGGTCCACTCCTTGAGAATAATCAGTCGGCCGTCGAACGTCCAGGGGCCACCTTGGAGGATCCTAGCGACATCCTCCGCCAGTCCGAACTTCACATAGTAGAAGCCGTTCTCACGAGCATAAAACTCCATACTCCCCTTAGGCTTCCAGACTCGCGCTGCATAGCCCCGGATCTGCCCGTAGAAAGGCTTGTTTCCCAATACATACAGGACGAGGGTATTCTCCCAGTAAGCCGTCACCTTCTGTATTTCCTCCGCCGGAAACACAGCCCGGAGACCCCTCCCTGTCTTGATCGGAGGAACAAACTCCATCGATGAGGGGGATCTCGGCCCCACAGGTTTGCATATCTCCGCCCAGGACCGTCCAGCAGGTCGAGGGGACGACCCAATAGGTCTCGGGGCAGTGACCGGCCGAGAGGTCCCAGATCCCTGAACATCCACGTCCACCATCTTGCTCTTCCCCTTGTCCGCCGCAGTCGCCTTAGGCCGCCAACCCACCGATCTCCCAGCAGGCACCTCCGGACCCCGGCTAGGCCGGGACCCGGACCCGTTCTGACGACTCGCGGGATGACGAACCCTAACCGGACCCTGTCCACCTCCCGTCTTCCCTCCGGTCTTCGCCACGCGACGACGCGTAACCGTCGTCCATCCACCTCCATCCGTTTGCCTTTCCATGGACCCGGACCCCGCAACGAATTCAAAATTCGGATCCACGACGCCCAACCCACTTCCCGTAGAGCCCGAGCCCCTCCCCGAAGAGCCCGACCCCCTCCCCGAAGAGCCCGACCCCCCCCCTCAGCCTGGGGGGGTCGTCGACCCACCAGGAGAGGCCGCCTGCCCCCCCCTGTGCTCCCGCCCCCCCCCCCCCCCCCCCCCGAGCGCCTGGGGGGGTGCTGCCGCGCGCGCCCGCGTGTGGGGGTCCGCCCGACCCCCACGAGATGTCTCCTGCCCTCCCCCCCAGCGCCGGGAGGGGGGCCGCCCATCATGGACGAGGCCCTCCCGCCGCCGGCCAGGGGGTCCGGCGGCCGTGGAGGGGACCCACGGTGAAACCCTAGCTCGCTCGCGCTCGCGCCCGCTGCGGACATGTTATATATATATATATATATATATATATATATATATATATATATATACACACACACTGATAACATTTTGTAATAGGGGATATGTAGCTCGGATATATTATCCTCCCATTTCCTTGCATAGTCACTTGAATTCAATTCTTCTTCAGCAAGCTACAACAACAGCCTCGTCTCTACCCACATTTCTTTCAAATCTGTAAGGCTTGAAAACCATAGAGCAACTTAACATTTAGTCATTTTGCACATCTTCAGTTTAAGAACCTAGAGTCCTGCTTTAGAATCTTAATAGTACTTAAGTTTCTGTAGGTTGATCAATCCTAAAACTACACATTCTCACAATTCTTAAAGAGTCGACCTTAATCTGTTTGCTCTAACATGAACAGAACTTTACTATGGCAAATTTTGAAGCACTATTTTCATTTTATCTTTAACTGAATTGGCTATTCTTCGCCACAGACCTTCAAAGTTCAAACTTGTCCCAACCATTCCATCAATCAACATAATGTATTAATGTGTACCATACTAATAAGTATTCTTAAAAACGATTACTTCAAAAAATATTGTGAAATAAATTACTTTTCAAAATCGACTCTTCAGAACAAGATTTTAACAAGAGAAACCATGTTTTGGGATCCCTATTTCGGTGATACTACACATACTGGACACTTAAAATATACTACGACACACCAAAATAAGTGTCTTTTCTGTGTCCTTGTTTCGGTAACGTGTCGTATCCTATTCTTACCAGTGCAACACAAATTAAATCAATTGAAGTAGCATTCTAATGCCCCCACATACAAAGAAAATTAAGCATTCAAGACTCTTAAATCCTTACTAGTTCCAATCACGGGGTTATAAAGAGACCCATCTTCTCTCTTTAGCAGCACCCTCACCCTCCCCCTCTGCATGAAGTCCCGCGGGTACGCCTTCTCCGGCTACAGACACCAACAAATCCATATATATGTAAAAACCATAAATAACAAAATTTAGCAAACCGACAAATTAATAAAAAAGAGAAATTTTGAGTTGCACCCCACTTACTTTACCATAATTCAAGGTGCACCCCACTGCTTTATCTTAATGTAAGTTATCCCTCACATTTTACGGATTCCGTCTAAGACCGACGGTCAACGCGTTTGACCAAATTTTTAGGACAAAAATATCCCTGATCTCGTGGGGGAGGACGGAGGAGCGCCGTGGGGGAGCTGGAAAGCGGGGGCGACGCCATGGTTGAGCAGGGGCAGGGGCGGCGCCATGGGGGAGCGGGGGCACGGGGGAGGAGGGCGGCGCCATGGAGGTGTAGCTTCCCTTCCCGAAAATTTTTGAAAATATTTTTTTGTTTATTTATTTGATTTAAATGATGACGTATAGATTTTTATAAATAATTGTTTAGTTAATTATTACGGTAGATGACCTTAGCCATGGTTGAGTTTTGGGGTACAAGACGACTAGAAATCATGGCACGGATAGTGCAGTGGCGTGCTTTGACTAGTGTATTAGCCCTGGTAGGGAAGGCCGAGCCATAGAGATGTCCTAACTAATAAAATCAGACCAAATTGCGACTTAACCCTTACCGAAGATTTATTCATTAATTAATTATATTATTGAGTTTTAGGGAACCCGATTGTACCGAATTAGTCCAGATAGGACCCAAAACAAGCCCAAGCCCATGTAGTCATGCGGGACGTCCAATGACATTCGTGTTGATGTATTTTGGTAAGATGGTGTCGTATTCTGTTTTAATGAACTAATGAATATTTTCTAAGTATTCTTAATTAAATATTATAAATATCATTATTAGTTGATATTCAATGATATTTGTATAAAATAGGCCCTTGTACATTTTTGGGACTAGAAGACTGTAAAAATGATATATATACCATTATTGGTTTATTAAATTTCGTTATTATTATTATTATTATTATTATTATTATTATTTTTTATTGGGATTGTTATTTAATATTATTATTTATTGGTTATATTATTTTATTGTCAAATAAATATTATATATATGTGAATGTGAATGTATGTATATATAAATATATATAATAGTGTATGTGTGTGTTTATATATATATATATAAATATATGTATATAGGTGTATATGTGTATGTATATATAAATGTATATGTGTATAAATGTATATGTGTATATATAAATGTATATGTGTATATATATGTGTATATGTGGATATATAGATGTATATAAGGTGTGTGTATATACATATATATATGTATACATGTACTTAGATATTCATATATATAGATATATATGTAAATATGAAAAAGAAAAAGAAAAAGGAAAAGATATAGTGAAGTCCCAGACCAACCGTAGTGAAGCCCCAGCCCAACCATAGTGAAGTCCCATCCCAGCCTAACCATAGTGAAGTCCCAGCCCCAGCCCAACCGTAGTGAAGTCCCAGCCCACCCCTGTGGGAACCCGACTCCTGCTTACACAGCCAGAAACCCGTATATATGCATACAGGAAGAGATCGAGAAACAAAGAGGGAGGGTTCGAAACCTTAAACCCTAATCTCGCAGCCTCACCCACAGCCCCCAGGCGCGCGCGCGGCCGCACGGGCCGTCGGAGCCGACCACAGCGCAGGAAAAACAGGACATGACATCAGCAACCATGACAGCAACTGGGCATTTGAGGTACGTTTCTCCCTCATCGTCCAACGATTATCCGATCCGTAAAATTCTAATGATAGCCTAGTTGACCACCTACGCAACCTTGCAAATATATTGATCTAGTTTGCTCTAGATTAATTATAGAAATTCTTGAAACTTCAGGAAAAACCATCAAAAAACAGAGTATTAGAACTGTTTTGGAATCCAACTTGGAAGGCCGTTGTTGAACCAACCAGTACGAGTTTTCAAAAACAAACTAAATACAGACCTAGACAACCTATAGGGCTTCACGACCCTTTTTGTGGATTTGGAAATCATCGACTACACGTCGAGAAATCGAATCCCGAAGTTGACCGAAAAACTGTTTTTCGAAAACACGAAAACTCTTCGATACGACGTGCGTCCCGCCAATCCGGGTGTGCGCGACGAATTTGATGCGTATCCGTCGAAATTCACCGTATCGGCCTCTGTGCAAATTTTCCAATTACTTTGTGCACGCTCGTCAGATCGAGACGAAACTTGAGCCAACAGGACCGTATCGTTTTTCTGGTCCTGTATGCCAAGTTTGAGACAGTTGATCGGATCGCCGTTTCGCGGGCCCCACGGTCCAATTCAACGGACGATTTCGTGCACAGCCCACCGGAATCCAAAACTGGACATACCATTGGGTTCGTATCATCAAAACAAATCCGCAAACATGTAGTTTGATAACTTTAGAGACCATTGACTCAGACACGTTTTTCGGTGCAAAGCGGGTCCAACGACGGACACTGTTTTGGTCCGAAATTATCGTTTGCTCCTGTGTCCAGAATTTGACTTAAGGACAGACAATCCTAGCTAATTTGACTATTCTGAGAACGTTGGTAATGTTTGTTTCAGCTTTCGGAGATAGTTGTGATGATTTGGACTTTATGACTTACCAGTTGATTATATTTTGTTGGATCTGCGTGCAACCTCCAGGCAAGATACCTTGTCTCCCTCTACAGTTCATTTTCATGCTTATAGTTCATCTGTTTTAGTATGTTATATTCAGTTACCTTAGTTGCTATAGATTTATATGATACCATGTTTACTAGTTCATTGTCTTACTCGTATATTAGTACTACTTGACTTGATAGCGTAGTTACACCAGGCTTATCCATATTATGGTTCATGCTAGAGTCGTCCTTACCTGTGTCATGACTAAGTTGTACCGTGTCGTCACCTGTATCTTGACTGAGTCGTGTCTACAAGTATGTGTGATTGAACTGCTATTCCTGTATCGTTCCCACAACATGCGAGTCCACACACGGGGCGAGGATTGTCCGTTTGCACCTGCGAGTCCACACACGGGACGAGGGTGACTTGTCTTGAAATTGACCTACGAGTCCACGTCGGGGCGAGGGTTGGTATTCCATTGATCTCTTGTTTACTTGTTCTTCCAGCAGTTCATTTATGCATAGTTGATCCCGTATCCGTGTTCATAGTTACCTGTCAGTAGCCACATGTCAGTCTCACGTCTAGTTCCTGTTTATAACCTGTTACATTATTGAATGATTAAACTGTTAGATAGATATATTTTTATGTATCTTGCTATGTCCCCTGAGGACCTGATGATCTCTTCAGGTAGCTGATTGTATGGAGTTAGTTAGCGGCTCATGATGGTAGTGATTACACCTGCTGGGACACATGTATTTGCTTGTGATATTTTTTTATTATCCTCTCGTGCTTTATATTCCATGCCATGATATACTCTGCTTATTTTATAGACTCATATCATTCTTGGAGTCTAATCAGACAATATGCTAATGGACTGCAGACCATGACCCATACTTGTTCATTCTTGTTTATATGATTCCTGTGGATTGAGATATAGTTTAGATTAGACATGATACCCTACTCTGGACAACTTATACGTACTCGAGTCGGGCTGGAGTCCGCTCGATACGTAGCTGGCTTGCTCACGAGCTCACGTCCGAAAAGCGGGTGCAGGTCGTGACAAGTTTTTTTTGGTGGCCCATGCAGGTCAGAGCATATCGTATCGGTTACGTAACTGTACTGATACGAGCCTGCGCATCTGACTAAACCTAGAAATCTCAATCCACACTGCCTTAAAAATTCTTCTAGAAATTTTTCTACTGTCCTTGAAACTCCATAATTGCTCTCGATTATACTTCCTTGCTTTCCGTACCATTGATTTTCATCCCTTCCTATTTCGGGGTGACGAATGATCGTGCTGTCTAGAATTCATCAGAAATTCTTAAATTATAGTATGGTATTGCTTACCTATTGAATATTTGGTTGTTTATAGATATGAGGGATTATAGATGCCAAATGCCCTAGATATCTGTTGGAAGGATTGTTAGTAACTAGTTAGAAGATTATAAGATGTTAGTGACCATATTTTGAGGAGTAGTATGACCAAAGGTGGGTAGAAGTCCTCAAGTATTCAGAGTTATAAAATGACTAGAGAAGGTCATAAAATATTTTTGGAGAAATTAAATTTGAGGAGATTAAGGTAATAGTAGACTTTGATTTTTAAGGAATAGTCATGAATTAAAATTTCGAGGACGAAATTATCTTTAAGGTGGGTAGATTTGTAGCTTCCCTTCCCGAAAATTTTTGAAAATATTTTTTGTTTATTTATTTGATTTAAATGGTGACGTGTAGATTTTTATAAATAATTGTTTAGTTAATTATTATGGTAGATGACCTTAGCCATGGTTGAGTTTTGGGGTACAAGGCGACTAGAAATCATGGCACGGATAGTGCAGTGGCGTGCTTTGACTAGTGTATTAGCCCTGGTAGGGAAGGCCGAGCCATAGAGATGTCTTAACTAAGAAAACCAGGCCAAGTTGCGACTTAATCCTTATCGAAGATTTATTCATTTATTAATTATATTATTGAGTTTTAGGGAACCCAGTTGTACCGAATTAGTCCATATAGGACCCAAAACAAGCCCAAGCCCATGTAGTCATGCGGGACGTCCAATGACATTCGTGTTGATATATTTTGGTAAGATGGTGTCGTATTCCGTTTTAATGAACTAATGAATATTTTCTAAGTATTCTTAATTAAATATTATAAATATCATTATTAGTTGATATTCAATGATATTTGTATAAAATAGGCCCTTGTACATTTTTGGGACTAGAAGACTGTACAAATGATATATATATATATACCATTATTGGTCTATTAAATTTCGTTATGATTATTATTATTTTTTTTATTGGGATTGTTATTTAATATTATTATTTTATTGGTTATATTATTTTATTGTCAAATAAATATTATATATATGTGAATGTGAATGTATGTATATATAAATATTATATATGTGTGTATTTGTATGTATATATAAATATATATAATAGTGTACGTGTGTGTTTATATATATATATATATATATATATATATATATATATATATATATATATAAGGTGTGTATGTGTATATACATATATATATGTATACACGTACTTAGATATTCATATATATATATATATAGATATATATGTAAATATGAAAAAGAAAAAGAAAAAGGAAAAGATATAGTGAAGTCCAAGCCCAACCGTAGTGAAGCCCCAGCCCAACCATAGAGAAGCCCCAGCCCAGCCCAACCCTAGTGAAGTCCCAGCCCCAGCCCAACCATAGTGAAGTCCCAGCCCAGCCCAGCCCAGCCCAACTGTAGTGAAGTCCCAGCCCACCCCTGTGGGAACTCGACTCCTGCTTACACAGCCAGAAACCCGTATATATGCATACAGGGAAAGATCAAGAAACAAAGAGGGAGGGTTCGAAACCTTAAACCCTAATCTCGCAGCCTCACCCCCAGCCCCCAGGAGCCGGCGCGCACCCCTGGACCGCCGCGCGGGCCGTCGGAGCCGACCACATCGCGAGAAAAACAGGGCATGATAGCAGCAGCCATGGCAGCAACTGGACATTTTTCGAGGTACGTTTCTCCCTCATCGTCCAACGATTATCCGACCCGTAAAATTCTAATGATAGCCTAGTTGACCACCTACGCAACCTTGCAAATAGATTGATCTAGTTTGCTCTAGATTAATTATAGAAATTCCTGAAACTTCAGGAAAAACCATCAAAACACAGAGTATTAGAACTGTTTTGGAATCCAACTTGGAAGGCCGTTGTTGAACCAACCAGTACGAGTTTTCAAAAACAAACTAAATACAGACCTAGACAACCTATAGGGCTTCACGACCCTTTTTGTGGATTTGGAAATCATCGACTACGCGTCGAGAAATCGAATACCGAAGTTGACCGAAAAACTGTTTTTCGAAAACACGAAAACCCTTCGATACGACGTACGTCCCGCCAATCCGGGCGACGTGGTCGCGAACCGAAAGTATCGAAAGGTGCATAACGGCTTCGTGGTCGTGTGGGCTTTGACGAAATTCAAATTCGTCGCGTGTGTGCGACGAATTTGATGTGTATCTGTCGAAATTCACCGTATCGACCTCTGTGCAAATTTTTTAATTACTTTGTGCACGCTCGTCAGATCGAAACGAAACTTGCGTCAACATATCATTTTTCTGGTCCTATATGCCAAGTTTGAGACAGTTGATCGGATCGCCGTTTCGCGGGCCCCACGGTCCGATTCAACAGACGATTTCGTGCACAGCCCACCGGAATCCAAAACTGGACATATCGTTGGGTTCGTATCATCAAAACAAATCCGTAAACATGTAGTTTGACGACTTTAGAGACCATTGAGTCGGGCACGCTTTTCGGTGCAAAGCGGGTCCAACGACGGACACCGTTTTGGCCCGAAATTATCGTTTGCCCCTGTGTCCAGAATTGGACTTAAGGACAGACAATTCTAGCTAATTTGACTATTCTGAGAACGTTGGTAATGTTTGTTTCAACTTTCGAGACAGTTGTGGTGATTTAGACTTTATGGCTTACCAGTTGATTATATTTTGTTGGATCTACGTGCAACCTCAAGGCAAGATACCTTGCCTCCCTCTACAGTTCATTTTCATGCTTATAGTTCATCTGTTTTAGTATGTTATATTCAGTTACCTTAGTTGCTATAGATTTATATGATATCATGTTTACTAGTTTATTGTCTTACTCGTATATTAGTACTACCTGACTTGATAGCGTAGTTACATCAGGCTTATCCATATTATGGTTCATGCTAGAGTCGTTCTTACCTGTGTCATGACTGAGTTGTACCGTGTCGTCACCTATATCTTGACTGAGTCGTGTCTACAAGTATGTGTGATTGAACTGCTATTCCTGTATCGTTCCCACAACATACGAGTCCACACACGGGACGAGGGTTGTTCGTTTGCACCTGCGAGTCCACACACGGGACGAGGGTGACTTATCTTGAAGTTGACCTTCGAGTCCACGTCGGGGCGAGGGTTGGTATTCCATTGATCTCTTGTTTACTTGTTCTTCCAGCAGTTCATTTATGCATAGTTGATCCCGTATCCGTGTTCATAGTTACCTGTCAGTCTCACGTCTAGTTCCTGTTTATACCCTGTTACATTATTGCATGATTAAACTGTTAGATAGGCATTTTTTTATATATCTTGCTATGTCCCCTGAGGACATGATGATCTCTTCAGGTAGCTAATTGCATGGAGTTAGTTAGCGGCTCATGATGGTAGTGATTACACCTGCTGGGACAGGTATTTGCTTGCGATATTTTTTTATTATCCTCTCGTGCTTTATATTCCATGCCATGATATACTCTGCTTATTTCATAGACTCATATCATTCTTGGAGTATAATCGGACAATATGCTAATGGGCTGCAGACCATGACCCATACTTGTTCATTCTTGTTTATATGATTCCTGTGGATTGAGATATAGTTTAGATTAGACATGATACCCTACTCTGGACAGCTTATACGTACTCGAGTCGGACTGGAGTCCGCTCGATACGTAGCTGGCTTGCTCACGAGCTCACGTCCGAAAAACGGGTGCGGGTCGTGGCAGGAGGTGCGGGGGATGGGGATGGCGTCGTGGACGAGCGGGGGAGCGGAGGCGGCGGGGGGGTGAAGGTGTTGGTGTTGGTGAAGGTGGTGGTGGTGGTGATGTTGATGTAGGTGGTGGTGGCAAGGTTGTTAAAGGCGCAAGGCGTACTTAAGGCGCAAAGGATCCATATTGCCTGAGGCGCAAGGCGCACTTAAGACGCAAACATTGATAAACTTTTGTCACCTCTCTACTCTAGTCTTTGTCTCTCTATATATATAATTCACAATTCACATTGACTCATTTATTTTGTATCCATCAATTTTGCAGGTACAAAGCTGGTTGAGGTGGAGACTTTGGTAGTATACTATATTCTATAGTGAGTCAGCAAAAATGTCAATGAGTATATAAGTTAAGCTAGAAGTTACAGAATAGCACCTAGGCGCGCCTTAACAGTAGTTCCTGAAGCAATATTATTGAGACTTTGGAAGTTACAGATAAGTGGAGACTTTGGAAGTTACATATAAGTGGAGACTTTGGAAGTTACAGAAGTTCCTGAAGCAATATTATTGAGGCGCGCCTTAACAGTATCCAACGCCTACGGAAAAGGCGCGCCTAGAGGATTGCGCCTCGTCTCGAGGCTACTAAGGTCCTGCACCTACGCCTAGGGCCTAGGCGCGCCTTTGATTACACTGGGTGGTGGTGGTGGTAAAGGTGGTGGTGATGATGGTGGTGATGTTGGTGGTGGTGATGGCAGAGGGTTGAGCGAGTCGGGGGCCAAGGGGCTGCTGTGAAGAAGAAGAGGGCAAGTTTGTCCTAAAATTTTGGTCAAACGCGTTGACTGTCGGTCTTGGACGAAATCCGTGAAATGTGGGGTAACTTACATTAAGGTAAAGCAGTGGGATGCACATTGAAATATGACCAATAAAGTGGGATGCCACTCAAATTTTCTCAAAAAAATATTATAATTAGCTACCTCAATAGCAAACGGAATCTTGAAATGGGCGCAGCAGTCTGCGATCTCGACACAGGTCGGGTTCTCGCAGGCCTTCTCGGCCGCGATCCGCCGGCCCTCGGCTATCGTTTTCTTGGAGTTTACGTAGATTGGGTAGAACACGATCCACTTCTTCATGTTGATTTGGGTCCCGTCCATCATCTACGCAAAATAATAATATAAAAATACAAATTTACCAGTTTCTACTTGGGATCTCTTTTTCAAGAATTTCCTGTAAAGAAAATATAATTTAGCCGTTAAGATCTACGGACATGGATTTTATGCGGGACTGAACAAAAATCTAACAGGAGAATTTCATAAAAGAGAAATTAATCATGGATATTGCATAGAAGGTTTAAAGATCTACGAATTTGAAGATTTTATTAGGGTGTTTTTTTGTTAAAAAAATATACAATATAACAGGAAATTTTCATTTAACAGGAGAAAAAACATATACAATATAGCAGGAAAAATTCAGGCACCAATATATAAACTAGGGAAATTAATTCTGGTTATTGCATATAAAGTTTTATAGTTGAGATCTGTCTAATTTATAAAGTTACGAGGGTTTATTTGTGACATGAAAATAAGAGAAATAAATTGTAAGCGTATAGAAACTTACCGAATGAGCAGCACCGGGAAGAAGCGAAGTGGATTGAAACAAATAGAAGTCGGTATCGGGTCGGATCCGATTCGGGATTGATTTTAAATATAGGCCCGCTTTTCGGAAATTTTATTGAAAACTATTCATGTGCACTCGGCAGTGTTCTTTGGTTTATTGAAGAAAAAAAATCTTATGATATTGTTGGTAAAAATTATTTCTATAAATTTCAATTATATTAAAATAACTTAAATATGATTTGAATATATTTAAATTTATATATATATCTCTATTTCTACTCATACAATATGGTTTGACAACAACTAAAAATGAGTGATACAAGCATATGTATATCCTCCATTAATTAATAAAAAATGTAAACTCTTTTCAACTACGGCATATGTATGTACTGAATTATTTTATTATTAATTTTTTTTGTATGAAATTTTAAAGTTTCCTTATGGAAAACTTAATTTGGGTATTTTATTATCATTAATTTTAACGAAAAATAGTTATTTTCCATGAAGAATGATATTTTGCTTCGCATGTTTCATTTACCACAATTTTAAAAGAACATATGGAAAATTATAGTTTTTTGAAAAATAATTTTATGGAAAATATAAGCTATCAAACACTGTAATTGGGGAAAATTTTGTGATAAAATATTATCTATGGAAAAAATAACCCAATCGAACATAAACTAAGAAAACAAATTAAAATCCTTCTAATTACTTTTTTTTTTTGAGGGGAAAGTAGATTTTAATGCAATCAACTGAGGGAGACACCCTCAGTTTCTAAAACATGGACAATACATTCGGGGGGTCCATTCTCCTGATCATAACAGGAGTGATTATGCAAAGAATGAGAAGCTAAGCGATGGGCCACCATGTTCCCATCCCTAGGAGTGAATACAAAATCCTTCTAATTACTTGAACATACAACAAATCATAAAATATATTAAATATTTAAACTAAACACATGGTATTACGTAACTAAACGCATATCCAAAATTCTAAAAAAATATCTATAAAATAAATTAACTAAAATATATTCAAATAATATTTAAAATATTTTAATATAATTTAAATTTTTATTTTATTTTTTTAAGGATGTTATAGTTTTTTACGTGCTAGGGTGACTTTTTAAGGACGTTGGATATATGTTTAATTAGACAATAATAAGTAGTTAGATAATATCAATATAATTTGAACTATATTTTAATTAGGATCTTCAACAATTTATATAACATTATAATTTTAGAATTTTATACAACTTGATTAAAGTTTATGAATTAATTATAATTTATTTCTTAATTAAGTATTATATTCATATAGTTTAGACGGCTCATTGTGAACGGATTTGAAACACTTTATAACAACCGGTAATGTGCACGTGCAAAAAAAATAAAAAAAAATAAAAAATATTATTAAAAATTGTCATTCCTAGGAATAAGAAACCAAATAAAATGACTTACACCTTATCCACTTGAATTAGAATTATTTTGCTATAAACAAATCATATTAGATAGTTAAACACTTGGTTTATTTTTTTTAATAATTAGTGAAGTATTTAGTCATCTTTTTATTAAATTTTTAATATGTTTAAATGGTTGATGATATACATAGGACTTGGACGGCTCATTTTTGAGCTGTTTCGTCGCACTATATAGTAGAAGATAGTAGAGATTATAAAGAAAATATTAGATAAACTAGTAAATTCACTTGCGTTGCACGTAAAATATTTTATTTTCTTATAATAGTTATTTTCTTATGATATTAATGTGAAATTATTTAGATTAAGATTTATTATATATATGTTTATATTTTAATTAGAAATCATCACGTAATTTAAAATTAAATAAACAGATAATTATAACTAATTGTTTAACTAAGTAAAATTATCTAATTATGAACAAATACTTGTTGTAACTCATGTGGTTAAGGGGTAGGTAATCTCCTTAGTTGGCTAGGTTAAATCTTGGAGTATTATTTATAATAAATTATTATTTTCAATATGTTTTTTTTTTTACATAATATTAATTTTTGAGCCGTTTTGAAGTCCCCTTCTATTAATAGAGATGGAGAAGTAGAGATAAGAACTAATCTCTTCTTTAAAAGAAAGAAAGAAGAAGACTCATTACATAGCTTCACAAGCCATTGTATAACTAAACCTAGATAGACGCCAGAAATCGAGGAATGAATCTTCGATCTTTCGAATGGTAGGGGTTCAATGTCGATCATTATTGACAAGTAGGCCACTGGTGTACTGTTCCTGTCGGGTTAGAGCATCTCCAACCCTATTGTGACTTTGGAAAAAAGTTGTTGCCATATAGGAATGACAAAATTTTATTCAAAAGTTCTTCTCCAATGCAATTGTCAAGTCAATTGTGAAGCTTATGTGACAAAAATTAAAGAAGACATTGTGAAGTTGATTGTCTTGTTCTAGACAATGCACTTGACAATGTCTTCTCTTTCATGTCATCAATTATGAATAAAAAATATTAGAAAAAAGAAAGAAGATAAGTAGTTGTCTTAAAAGTTGGAACAAAAGTAAATATCTTAATACTTTATCTTCCAAGTTCCAAAAAAAAGTAAACATTTCAATACTTTTGCATTGGAGAAAGTTTTCTTACTTCATTGTCATTTGTGAATACAACCATGCCACATAGATAAGACATTGTCTTGTGACCAAGAGCATCTCCAACCCTATTGTGACTTTGAAAAAAAGTTAATGCCACATAGGAATGACAAAATTTTATTCAAAAGTTCTTCTCCAATGCAATTGTCAAGTCAATTGTGAAGCTTATGTGGCAAAAATTAAAGAAGACATTGTGAAGTTGATTGTCTTGTTCTAGACAATGCACTTGACAATGTCTTCTCTTCAATGTCATCAATTATGAATAAAAAATATCAATAAAAGAAAGAAGATGAGTAGTTGTCTGAAAAGTTGCCTTGGAAGTTGGAAAAAAATACTTTTTATTGTCTTCTCAATACTTTTGCATTGGAGAGAGTTTTTCTATCTCATTGTCAAACAAGACATTGTCTTGTGGCTCATGCCACATAGGAGATGTCATGACCCGCTATCCAAATTGTTGGGCCAGGCCGAGTCCTGCCCAGCCTACACTGAGATAAAACGTAGTAAGCTGTTCTAAAGACAACAGGATAAGACTAAATGTGCTAACAGTTCTATAAGTGAATAAAAGTCATAAATGCTCCAAACACAAAAGTCGTCTCATATAGAAATAAGTCCAAGGTACAAGTGATCTGAAATGTAAAACTGGATACATGTCCAGTTACAAAATACGTAGCCTAATACATGACTACACTAAATATTCCAAGCAGCTATGCAAACTAGAAGAGTCTCCCCGCAGGAACATCCTCGTATGGCAAAGCCGGGTCCTCGGCAGTATCTCCATAATATGAGTCGCAGAGTAACTCCTCCTCAGTAAGGACACCTACAATGTTATCCTGTCAGGACGGAAGCAAGTACTGAATCTAACAAACTAGCATATGAAACATGGAAATGAACACAAGAGGAAATAACTGGAAACATGACATCTCATAGTCTATCATGGCAAAGACACATATGTCATAAAGACAGATGTATATGTAATGTTTAAAACTGTAGCAGGTACGTGATCGTCAATAGGTGTACAATGTACTGTGGTACATGTAAATAAAATGTACATATGTACAAGTTGACAAGCATAGGTGTACATCCATACAGAAATGCGGGATAATGGCCTGCGGTAAGGTATGCATATAAAATGCGACCTCGCTCGCTACTATAGGGGGGCATGATTACGTACTCAACTGTCAGTTTCCCCATAACCCATATTCTAATCATGTGAGAGATACATAAAAACTGTTCTAAGCATGGTAGTAATGGAAAGTACAACATGTGACATTTTAACTTGCTACCCCAAGGATCAGCATTTAACATGGTTGGATTTGCAGTTCATTTATGTAACAGTATGTAAAGTTTGTAGAAAGTACTTGCCTCTAGCAAAGCAAAGCAAAGCAAGCTGCGATAAAAGTGCTATAGATGTCTGGTAACTCGTCACTGTAGAAATAAATACATAAACTTAGTTTTTACACTAAGCTAAATCACTAAGACACAAATTGGTGCAACACGACTTGTGACTGGGTACCTA